>OY284484.1:12758780-12907315 GCA_958336345.1 Dorcus parallelipipedus | reverse complement strand
ATCTCACTGCTCTAAGGTCGCGAGTGTTGCTATCTGCTAACACGTCTCGACAAGTATTAACATTCCTGAAACCGACCACGCGTTCATCTTATTACACATCTCGAACTGATACGAGCAATTGATCCCAACGGTCGAGCGGCGGCTTAGGTGGACGGCTCACGAACGAGTTCGAAAAAGGATATCATTCACCGCGCGCGTCGTTAATATTACACATATCGAACAGATACGAACAACTGACTGAACGGCCGAGCGGCTTAGGTGGACGCCTCACGAACGTCGAGGAACGGGTTCAAATCTCTCTCTCTGGCTGGAGGAAAAAAATTCGTTATCTTGAAATAAACATCTATTAGCGCTGGTCATAAGTCGACGCGCTATTTAATACATATGATGTATGTAACTACGCCCAAAAATGTACCAAGGTCGCGAGTCTAGATATCTACTGCCGCGTCTCCCCCTCTCGCTCCAGCTTCGTCTCGCTTCTGCTGCCGCTTGCGCGCGACCCCGCTCCCCCTTCTCACCTCACCCCCCCTGACCAGGATCCCCGCAAAAATTGCAATCTCGAGGCCTGTGTTAAATCTTATGGGAAAATGGCTTCGAACGCCCATAGCCTATCTACTCCTCAGGATAGTCTTCGTCGCACCCATATCCAGTAGCATGGTGTGAGGGATGTCATCAATGGTGGCATCCACGAAGACACTGCTGGTTAATCGCCGCAGGGCTATTACTTTCGTGGCCTTTGTCTTTGGAGGCCTTTGAATACACGTCGACGTTTGTCCATCTGCAGCGACCAGAGTTAGTTTCCCCTGTGGCTTCCTTCGTGAAGGCTCCTGCCTGGCCTTGGGACACCGCCTGCGATCATGTCCCTCTTCCTGGCAATTCCAACACACCAGAGGATTCTTCTGCCTCAAGACTTGTTCCACAATGCGGCGAACATCCTCCGTGGTGGTATAGTCCTTGGGCCGCTCCTCTGCAGCAGATCGCACCTGGATGCTGGCGAGTTCTTGGGAGTCCATGGCAGCTCGTACGTTGACGTGTCCTCTTGAAACTCGCTTCGCCGCCTCGTATTTCTAGGCGTAGGCCAATGCGTTCTTGGATGTCTTAGGGTGGGCCATTCTCAATGCCTGCTGATTGTCCGGATCACGGATTACAACCACGAAGGTTTGCAGCGTCAAACATTGCAGGAAATCATCAGGAGCTGCAGGATATGCCAACCGGGCTATGCGCGCTACATCAGCCTCGAATTCCTGAAGACTCTCTCCGGATTTCTGGTAACGGTTTCTCAGCTGCGCATGGTACACGTCGGTCAGATGCGCCTCGCCGTAACGCATCTCCAGCCGGTTCACCAGCTTGTCGAAGTCTTCTTGTTCATCTAGCGGCATCATTTGTAGCACATCGATAGCGTCCCCCCTCAAGGCCACAATTAACGAAGTGGCTTTTTCACTGGCCGTCCATCCATACGCTTTTGCTGCAGCTTCAAACTGTTTGAAGCAGTTAGGCCAAGAAGAATTCCCAACGAACGTCGGTGGTTTTATTTTCAATTTAGAAATTTCCGCTGGTCCTACCACAGTTTGGATCTCATTATTTTCTGATATTTTTGCTGGTGACGGATCCCCGAACATTCGCAACCCTGTCATGATTTGTTCGAGATTCTTAATTTTGTTGTCTTGCTGGAATAATATTTCTTCCACATTGTCTTGCAGATTCCTTGTCTCTTCTGATATTTTTACCACTAGTTTATCTTCTAAATTTCTAGATTGTTCGAGCAATTAACTTTCCAGATCTGTCGACTTTTGTATCAATTGATTTTCAAGTTTCTCCTCTAAAATTTTCACGTTTTCTTCCGTGTTTCTAGAATGTTCCATTAATTTCTCTAGATCGTCTTTCAAATTTCCGGATTGTTCGAGCAATTTAGTTTGCAATTCATCTTTAAAACTTCTAGATTGCTCCTTTAATTTATCTTCCAAATTTCCTGATTGTTCCTTTAATTTAGCTTCTAAATTTCCAGATTGTTCCTTTAATTTAGCTTCTAAATTTCCGGATTGTTCCATCAATTTATTTTGCAATTCTAATATCTTACTTAAATCTGCAGGACCGCCCGAGATTTCAGAAAAGCTTCTGGATCCTCCCCTGCTTCTAGTAGCGCTTGGTGAAGTCTTTGTTGCAAAATCGATTTCTTTCCGGAAATTTCCAATTCGCGCTCTTCTAATTCGGCTTTCAAGTCAGTCACTTTTAAATCTTTTAACAGCACTTTCTTTGAAGCCACTGTTTAAATTTTAATTTAATTTTAATTGTTTATTTATTTCCACGAACCTCACACCTGGCACCAATGTAATGTTTTTAAAGGTTCGATTATTTTTATTTTAATCAAAATACGAAATAGTTAATAATCTAATTTATTTAAAAGTAACACTAACTTAAACAATAATTTATTTATGAACTAATAAGTAATTTATGTTAACAGCCGAGCGAATATTTACAACGCGACTTCAATTCTGCACTGTCAACTCTGAATTTATTTCGAACTGTCCCCCGTTTGGCTGCGTGCATTTTTATATGCCGGGGTTGTTTCTCGCGAACATTCTCGCTCGTTCGACGGAAAGTCTCGGATCATCGCCCCGTGATGTCGAAGCTTCTCGTCTAAGGCGCGTCGGTGTTGACGCATCAGACGGGCTGGGACCGCAATCGTCACAGTACTGAACCATTTACTTCCTTGGATTTTGTCCAGAACTTCCTCTAATACTGGCATTGGGAAACGGTCCCTTACTATAGCTTCGCTTGCCCTATGCATATCAATGCATAATCTGAACTTACCTGATTCTCGTAGGACTGGGACCACTGGTGACACGCATGGAGTTGGACCTTCTACCTTTTCGATTATGTCCTGTTGAAGAAGTGCTTCGACCTGCTTTTGGATCTCATCACGAATTTTAAACGGTACTCTGCGTAAAGGTTGTGCTACGTGGGGTCTATCGGCAGCTTGAGCGGGGAATTTTCCAATTTTCCTATTCCTTTAAATAAGTCATCATTAACTTTGATATTATTTACTTGCAGCTCAGGACCGATTTTTAAAATTTTCAACTCAGTAGCTGTTCGATAACCTAACAGTTCACGACCTTCACCCTTAACAACTACAAAATTTGCTTCAATTTCTTTCTCCCCTACCCTAATGTTACAGTCACATTCTCCTAACAATTCTAAGGCCTTATCATGTCCGTACGGAAAAATTTTACGATTAGACAATTTACGTGATTTAATAATAATAATAATAATAATAATAATAATAATAATAATAATAATAATAATAATAATAATAATAATTTATTTCATGTTTGTCCAAATATGGTTACACAAGTCATAGAATTACATAAATTGTATTTAGTCAGTTTCAAAAGAGAGCTTATTAACTAATACATTGTGATGTAGTTATGAGACAATTTCACAAAACACTTAACACTAACAAAGCAACTAGTCAGAACAATGCAGTGAAAACGCAAGCTTGCTCATAGACACTAGATTGCGTTCCCCAAACCACCCCAGTCAATCGATAAGATTCCATGTGAAGTTGTTTAAATCAAGACATTGATTTTCTACGAGATGCATTTTGATTATTTTTTTTATACTTGATACGAGTAAGCATTCTGATTTTCTCAGGGAGTTTATTATAAAATATTTTGCACCACCAGTTGGGGCCATTCTTATATTTTTCAAGCCTACAAGTAGGAATGTAGATGTTAGATTAGATGTTAGTCTTGTGTTGTGGTCATGAATTTCATCACAGAAAGTGACATTCTCGGTTATATTTTTTGCATAGAGTAAGCATTCGTAAATATACATAGTTGGTAAGTTTAAGATTTTAAGAGTTTTAAAAAGCTCACTGGTGTCCGCTCTGTAATGCGCATTGGTAATGATTCTGATGGCTTTTATTTGTAGTTTGAAAATGCGATGTCTAATCGTCGAGTGGCCCCAAAGCAAAATTCCATAGTTTAGTAGACTATGTATGAGGGCAAAGTAAGCCGTTTTTAAAACTGGACCAGACACATTGTTAGCTAGATTGCGTAAAACAAAAAGATTTTTTGATAATTTGTTTGCAAGGTTTTCACCATGTTGACCCCACGTTAATTTTCCATCCAGGACTAACCCCAAGAATTTCACAGAATCTGAATTATTTTGGTGGCAGAGGCTGAAGCTTATATTTTGTGTCTTATTAACATTTAACTTTAACTTATTACTTAAGAACCAATTTTCAGTAGTCAGTTATTTTCCGTGTAATGTTATCTGTGGAGGATGTATGTTTTATACTAGTGAATGCAGTAGTATCGTCCGCAAATAAAATATAAGATATGGATGAGTCGGTAGAGGGCAGATCATTAATGTAGATCAAGAATAAAACTGGACCCAAGATAGAACCTTGGGGTACTCCATGGCGTATATTCCTGAAATCAGAATAACTATTATGATTATTGACATTTTGCATTCTATTTTGTAAATATGACTCCATTAATTGTAAACTGGTCTCGTTAAAACCATAGTATTCTAGTTTCTGTAGCAATATTATATGTGAAACGCAATCGAACGCTTTACTTAAATCGAAAAAATGAGACACTAAGTGATTTCCTTCCTCGAAACATTTAAGTATAGTTGTAGTTAGATTATTTATGGCTTTAATAGTGGATCTAGATTCGCGATATGCATATTGAGATTCTGTAAACAGCTTATTACTTTCAAAAAAATTGACGATTTTTGTTTTCATGATTGCTTCAGACTTTTGAAAAAATTGGCAGAAGAGAAATATAATTTGAAATATCAGAGAGATCCCCTTTTTTAGGTATAGGTATAACAGTTGCTATTTTCAAAGCTCTAGGAAAGACACCTTCAGAGAAGCTTTTATTGATTAATTTTGTTAATGGTGAGATAATTAAGTTTTTCACAGATTTCATAATAGGTACAGTTAGCTCATAAATGTCTTTAGCTTTTGAATTATTTAAACTGTTGATAGCATCTCTTACTTCAATAAGTGATATTGTGTTGAAATTGAATGATTTAGTTGGTTTGGATGTTGCCTTTAAATAATGCTTAAAGGAGGTAATGTTTGTTGGAAGGTTGTTTACAAGTTTTTCCGCTACTTCTGTAAAGTAATTATTGAAATCATTCGCATTTATATCCACCTCATTTGTGTTTTCTTTCAAATTTCTGTTGAGATTAATAATACAAACAATACCTTTCTTTTTACAAAAATTCCACGAATTTTCACTAATTATATTACAGGATGCTCCGGAGTCCACCAAGAGATTCAATGGAACACCTCCTACTGTGGCGTCGACACTCTGCTCCTTGACTCAGTGGCGGCTCGTCGGGGTGGGCAGGGTGGGCACTCCCACCCTGTTGAAGTTTATCAATACATAATTAAAGCAGGTTCTTGTCCGATGAAAATTACATCACAACATCTTATAAACGGTGCGTATAATTAGTGTTCATTTATAAGATTTTGTGATACAATTTATCAATACAATTTATGCCCGATTTCTTCATCGCCTTAAGATGAGGTTAAATTTATCTCTGTTAGAATGTGACAAATAGTATGTGTATGGCCAACTGTCCGTCACATTCCAACTGTTAGATATATTAACCTTAGGTTAAATATTTAAGTATATAATTCCAGAACATTATTGTAATGCATAATTAAAAATGTGCATGTGATCTAGATTTTAGAACTTTGTATAATTCCGCACGCTCGGTAATACGTTAAAATGCGATGCGATGCAGCTCCTTGTTACTATGCATGAGTAGGGTGGGCTCGCCGCCTGTACGACTGTAAGTGCAGACATACGATGACCTTTCATTTAATGTGCCAGACAGAAAGGAACGCTACACGTAGGTTGTTGCGTTATCCTCTCTTACGTTCACCCGATGGGCAGGCCCACGGCCACGTGACAACTCGAGATCGGAGTGCTGTATAAACAGAGTGGGATATTAAGATTAATTTGCCAAATTTTGTATTTTATTTTGAATCTTCTGTCCATTCTGTTTGATTAATACCTAATAAATGTTACATAATATTCAATATTCGTCTGAAAGATTTATACATATTATACATTGTAATGCATAACTAAAAACAAAAAGAATAATAGCTTCTCTGAAGTTAGATAGCGGGAGGGCAAGCCCGTTCTACAATTTCGTCTGTGTTCGGTTGTTCACGAGTACCATCCGAGTTAAAAACGTTAATGTCAACGCTTTTTTATTAATTTATCTAAGGTGAGAGATTTCGATATTAATGTTTAAAATGACAGATTTATCATTTAAAAATTTATGTTCTTATTTTCAGAATTTATTTTAGTTAGGTACTGTTTTGCATGTTATTTAATTATTCTGAGAATTTATTTGTTATTGTTTTAAATTTTATTTAGTTATTATTTTGAGAATTTATTTGTTATTGTTTAGCTACAGTTTTAAATTTTATCATAATTTTATCATAACGATAATATTTGTTCATCAACTTGTTAAAATAACTTCTAACAAAGAACGTTTAAAAAATATCAATCAGAGGAATATCTTTACAAAGGGTCTTTTAGTTTTTCAAATGTTGCCCACCCTCTGCATATCTTGAAGAGCCGCCACTGCCTCGTCCAAATTTCGTACCCTTGCTGTTATTCTTCTCCCTCATTTTGGTTTTCTTCTCACTTGTTTCCAGATTTTTTGTCCGGCACACTGAAGCAAAATGTCCGTCTTTTTTACATTTCGTACATTTTTTTCCTTTGGCAGGGCATTTTGGATCAGACTGTATATGCCCTGAATATCCACAGCGAAAGCAGCATTTTTCTTGGTCCTTTTGCAGCATTTTCTTCCTGGAGTACGGTTTTTCTTCGGAAATTTTCGCAATCGAATCGTTTTCAATGCATTTCACTTGAACCGACATTATCTCAAAAGCTTGTGCAATTTCGACAACCTCCTTTAAGTTGGTGTCCCCCTTTTCAAGAATACGCTTTCTCATTTCAGAAGATCGACATTTTTATATCACCTGGTCCTTAATTTCGTCCTCTACAGATGTGAATTCACAATACTTTGCCTGTTGTCTCAGATGAACTGACTAATAGTTTCACCTTCGCTCTGTTCAAACCACGAAAGAAATGTCTTTCATATATTTTGTTTATCTTCGGCTTAAAATACTTTGTTAACGCTTGTTTTGTTTTCTCATATGCATCCTCACCTTCGGCAACGTCATTTGCGTCTGGAATTGTGTAAAAAGTATCTTGCAACTCGAGTCCACCCATGTGCAATAAAATGGCCTTTTTTCTTGCAGATTCATTGATACCTTTACTCATAATAAATAATTCGCATGCTCGAAGCCACTTTTCCCACCGCGGAAAGATATTGCTCTGTTCATTTCCCAAATTAAATGGAGGTAATGCCGCGTTGGTGTTCATTCTAACCTCATTTGTCATTATACAGTTTTCCATTATTGTTAACAAAAATTTTTAAAAAATTTCTTTACCAGACTTGCGGATAATTGATTAATCCTCGTCGCCAATTGTAGAATTCAGACCTTTATTTGTCACAATTCATGTTACAGTTTTACAAAAGCCTCCAGGCAGTACACATCACACTTTTTGGCGCAATCCTCCATCAGGGTTGCCAGCTGTCATACACTACACATACCTTTTAAAAAAATCTAACCTATTTATTTATAAACTGACGTAGCGTCAAATAATTCTAACCTATTTCTAATAAAGTCATTTTCTTTTGTTTTCTTGCCTACTCCATCATAATATTTCCTCCCCCTTCAGTTTTCAACTGCTCGGTGAGAAGCGTACTGGAGGGCGTCTAATTCTTGTTGAACGTCTCTGCCTTAATTCATAACTTGGAGGTGTAAGTTGGCTTTGTGGACTGCCAGTTATGTGTTCCTCGTTTATTACTTGGTCTTGATACCCATTCTCGTTTATTGGCGTATTATGTGCAACCACTGGAGGTGGACTTTCATTCACTACAGGTCTCTTGATTATCAAAAAGTTATCTACTGTTCTGATTTCCGGTTTGCGCAAAATTCCGCATTTACGCATTTGATTTACAAATTCGATTTTTGCCGACATCCACCTCGTACATAATGCGACCCAGCTTGCGTACAACTTTACCATTGATGCAAGGTGATCCATGAGACCTGAATGTTTTTGTGAGAACTGTGCGTACCAGCCGCTCAGCTTCGCCGTTCGAGGCAGGGTGGAAGGGAGCACTTGTTAAATGCTCGATTCCACGTGCAATACAAAACTCCTCGAAGTTTTGTAATGTAAATTGAGTACCGTTATCCAATACGATTACTTCTGGAAGTCTTTCAATGATAAACATTTTGCTGAGTGCAGTTATCGTTGCTTCTGTTGTTGTTGTTGTGTTCATCGCACAAACTTAGGGAAATTTTGAGTAGGCATCCACTGCAATTAACCACTGCTTATCCATGAATGGTTCTGCAAAGTCGATATGTATCCGTTCCCATGGTTGTTCTGCTTTCGGCCATGACTGATATTCGCATGCTGGACTCGTTTAATTAGCGCAACACGAGTCGCAAGTTTTCGTGATTTCCTCAATGTCCTTATTTACCACCAGCAGTAACGTCTTGCTAACTACTTCATTCTTTCGATGCCAAAGTGCCCATGGTGAAGTAACCTGAGCACGTTCTTTTTAATCGACTGTGGCACAACAACTCTTGTTGTGTTGGTCTGCCATACCAAAACACCGTTGTGCACTGTCAAATCCATTCGTCGCTCGGTCTAAGACGAGCGGTTCTCGAGTTACTCGTCGTCGTCCAAAAATCACAACTCGAAAACCGGTCGCGTCAGACCCCACATGCGACACATGACTTTAGGGTAGAATTGTCTTGCGAATTCAATAATGCAATAATATGTGAGGTCATGCTTTGAAAAAAAAAATCAAATTTCTAAAATACAACGTGCCCGTTAAATTTCTGCTTATTTTTTTGTCCAATTTTCTCTCGTAACTTGAGTTGATTCACGTCCAATTTTCTTCTAAATTGATCGCCCTCTCCCCGTAAAATTACTCGAACGTTTTCCTTTTGCTTAAAGCCGTCTTCACGTCTCTTGTATTCAGCGGTTTTTACGATCTACATTTAATTTAAGCGTATTAACTTCGTGTACTTCGTTTTGGTGTTTTTTTTTCCTAAACAGCTAGGTCGTGGTCAGTCCGAGCCGTTAATAAAATAAATAATCGTTTTTTTTTTTACATCGCTGTTTCATGCATGTTAATCGTCCGTCGCGTCGGTCGCTATTCTTGAATAACTTGAATCTTATTTTTGTATTTGTCGTACGAGCGAATTTGCTTTCGTAGGTTTCTCTAACGTTTTAAATATAGCGAAAATCGTCGCCGTCACGATTTCAAGTATTACTAGCAGTCTTAAGGATGAACGTTTTGTTTCCGCATACTTAACACTTCGTATTTCTGTGTAAATAAATAATCGGTAATCGATAGATGGTATTTAATGTGTAAATGTTTCATAATGTACAGGTTGTATTGTACTTAAAGGAGCTCCGGCGAGCGTGCAAACGTGACCGGAAAAAAGAGTAAATCAAAGGGATTGGAGTTTATTTGTTTCTGAATAGGATTTTTTTTTGCTTTTTTTTTCTTGATAGTGCTGTGTTCATTACGTTTATTTTTAGTGCTCATCAAAAATGATTGGGCTAAGCTGAACGAAAGTGAATAGAGTTTGAAATTTTATTTCTGGAATTTGGCCGGTCAGTTTGCGGGCTTGCTTGGGGCTCCCTCGGGTGAGACTTTAATGTTTTGGTAACTGGATGTCAGGTGAAGCGGCAGGATCATTTCAAAATCCGTAAAGTTATAATAAGTTATTTAGAAATAATTCACGTGATTTATAAGATATTCTAATTCTCTAATACTGCCAAATAAACAAATCAATTTAATTTATAATTTTCATTTGGCAAGAACTACAGCTGTCATTAATTTCACTCAATGTTTCCATAGTTACTTACGTTATTTAGTTTACTGTCACATTTTGCCGTTTTGACTGATGAAACATAACACGTTTCCTTCATTTTTACAAAATATTAGACAGTTTTTCAAAAAGTTTTCTTTCAGGGTTTGTTTTTGGGATTTTGGAAATTCAAAAATATGTAAGTTTATAATTTTAATTATTATCCTTTCAAAAAGTAATTTTTTAGTACATATCTCTGACGAGGCCCAATAAGGCCGAAATAATTCACGTGATTTATAAGATATTCTAATTCTCTAATACTGCCAATTAAACAAATAAATTTACAATTTTCATTTGGCAAGAACTACAGCTGTCTATAATAATATATGTTAATAAATATATTTATTCCACATTATTCTTTCCTTTGGGTCCAAAAAAAAGACAGGGCGTTCCATTTAAAACTAACGCAACTTTGGTTCATATCTCCGCAACGCGACTTTCTTTTGTTTCCTAGTGGACGCCGCGCCATTTGAAATGTTGGTAAAATTCCTATAACTCTTGTGCTTGACATTTTTCTCTAATTCCGACAGGAAGAGAGAGAAACCGCTTTCCATTTCACTTCTGTAATTATTCATCGACAAACGCTGCTCTTCCCTTCCTTGTCACTTTTGTATTTGAAGCTAGAAAAAATTGTTAAATACAAAAGTTATAGATAATTTCCTATAGTTTTGAACGTCTTTCATAGAAAAACAATCGAGCATCGTATTTCCCAGATATAACCCAAAGATACGATTTTTTTAACTCGAAAACCGCTCGCGTGTGACCCCACATGCGACAAATGAATTCAGGGTAGATTGTCTCGCGGTTTTATGGCTTCATTTTTAATCGAAAATTTCTCTGGCCAACCATTTTCTACGAATCGTTTTACGTTTTTTAGGATGACATTTTTGGCCGTTTCCTTAGCTACCAGTGTTGCATCGATTGGAAAATCGAGAAGTGCCTCTTCATTTTCTTCAGTAACTTGTAAACATGAGACTTCAGACATCAACAAAATTGCCCATCTCTGTATGCGTTGAACAGATAATACTGGTAGCTTTCGATCAGGTGCAAATATTGTGATCAAAGACTTATGATCTGTTTGTAATTTGAAATTTTTTAACACTAAAGACGATCGATAGCGCTTCATTTTCTATTTGCGAGTACTTCTGTTCGTGTGAATTCACCGTTTTCGATGCAAATGCTATTGGTTTCTCTGATCCATCTGGAAAACTGTGCGACAACACTGCACCAATACCATAACTTGAGGCATCCGTCGCCAATACGATCGGTACTTCTGAATTGAAATGCACTAGCTGCGTCGCTTCGACGATGCTGTTTTTTAATACCACATATGCATTTTGCTGAACTTGACCCCAATTGAAAGACGTTTCCTTTTTTCGTAGAGCATTTAGAGGGGCTGCAAGTTGTGAAAAGTTGGGAATGTATTTGTTATAGTAATTGACTTTTCCCATAAAAGATTGTAGCTGTAGTAAGTTCTGGGGTCTGGGCAGTTCACGAACTGCCTTGATTCCTGAATCTGATGGTCGAAGTCCATCTTTAGAAATTATATTCCCCAGGTATTCAACTTGATTCTTGAAGAATTCGCATTTTTGGCGATTGCACCGTAATCCGTTTTGTTCCGATCGGTGGAACAATTCCTCCAATGTCCGCAAGTGCTGTTCATCATTTTCACCTGTGACAATGATGTCATCAACGTAATTTGCGCAACCATTGAGACTGGTAATAATTTGTTCTATAAATCGTTGAAAAATTGCCGGAGCGCTGGCAATTCCAAATGCCAGTCGCTGATACTGGAATAGTCCATACTGAGTAGTGGTGACAGCCAAATGCTTTAATGCTTCGTCCAATTCAATTTGCAGGTATGCATCTGATAAGTCAATCTTCGAAATTTTTTTTTCGAAATGGTACGTATCGCTAAATATATCGACGCACAGTGGGCGGAATCGCGAATCTAGCCGGACAAAATTATTTTTTATTTTTAAAACTTATTTTCTTCAGGTTATATTGCTTTTCTCAAAACTGAGACTTTTTAGCATGCCATTATCAAATATTATAATTATAAGATTTCTATTACTCATGAAACGTCCGAAGACCACTAAAGCCAGTATAATATGTTTGTACTTGTACATTCTGCTAGATATACATACTCGTAGATTATGTATAACAAAGTCTGAGGGCGATATTTCCTCCTCATATTCGTCCAATCTCCTCTTAGTAACTCTCAGAAGTCACCTAAAAAATATTTACTACTCCTTCATCTGCAACGTGCTGCAAATAAAACTTAATGCCACTTATTTAACAGTAATTAATTAATATTACTATATAATATTTATAACATATGATAACATATAAAAGTTTTTGCAGCCTTTGAAATTTAATCTATTTTTCTTTTCACATATATATTTGTAATTTAAATTTAATTTAAAATAATATATACTAATAAATCCATACTTTCTGTAATATCCATAATTAAAATGAAAACTACCTCAAACAACGAACCACTAACAAATGATCAAAATAAATGAAAGATGACATAAACACTTAAAATAAAAATGAGCCTCGCAATACTACCCTTATTATAAATATACGATTCAGAAAATAAATTTTATTACTCTATGTACAATAACCTTCTTAAGAGCAATCTTACGAAATAACTCCATATACGAAAACCATTAAAACGGGCGAATTCATAGAGACTTTATTTCTGAATATAATTAATTCATTTTATTTTCTTATATACCTGACAACAAGCACTACAAAGTGACCATAGGAAATTTCTCTATCATCATCTGGTAATTAAGAAAAAAATAATTAACATTGAAAAATTGTAGTTGAACTTTACAGCGATAGTAAAAATACTTCCAGATGGAATTTTGAAAAACGCGTTGGTCACTTTGGAGATTAAAGTTTTGTTAACAAATAAGTGAAAACAGCTTTTAAAAATATGTAACCATAATTAAGTTATGAAGTCGCCCGATTTGTATGTTTTTAGTGAATTATTTCTGTAAGGCGTGAATATATTCTCCCCACTTTAAGAGCTGGAGGCGGTAACAAAATAGACAATCACGTGATATTTTTTCACGGCCTGAGAATATATTTTGCATTCCGATTTTTAGGGGTTATTGCGCATGATATCAAATACGATTAAGGCGGGTAATTTAAACATATTTAAGTTTGTGCACTGCTTTTTCCAGTACGTTTTTGGTATTTTAATGTTTATTTATACATGCACTGAGGTCTAGCAACAAGTACATTTCTTGTTAGTCAAGAAAAGATCAACTTCACTATTTCTAAATAGTATTCAAAGGTACGGCTTTTTCCACGAGAAAAAAATATTTTTAGCCGGATAAATTACATCACTAGGAAAATTACATTTTTATAGAATTATCGTTTTGCCTATTCTGACGTACAACTTTTTTGTGTGAACTTTCGCGTCCTGGTATTCTTCGTTGATTAAACCTAAGGGAAAAATTTTGAGACGAATTTAACTTCGAAAACATTATTTTGTGTAACTAACTTTTGCTTTTTCTCGTTATTAATTTAAATGCACTCCTTAAAATTTAAAGTGGAACACTTACATTTTTTTCTTTTTTTTTTGTAAATTTGTGTTTGACTCAACTTATGTGTATTAGAAGCGAAATAGTAAAAATATAAAAATGTACTTTTGAACAGAGTTCAAAAAAAAGATCAAATGAAGTTAGCAATAACTTTCAGCAATAAAAAAAATTCTAAAACTATACCAAAACAGTTTCAGTATTTATATATTAGTATAGAAATCTACTAATTAAGTAATGTTCAATAACTTAAAATGAATATTTTTAGAAATTGATTAGAAATTGACCTATCAAGTAATTTTGCGTTAGGCGTACTCAACTTCTTCAAAAATGATAGCGTTGTCTTATTTTTAAATCAAATATTTTTAGACGAATATAATCTATTAATAACGGGCTTTCGATAGTGTAAAAACAAAAAGGGACATATTTTTTGTTTGGCCACAATTAAATCTTAAACTTTAGCTCCGCGTACAGTAGGACTCTCGCTTCGTTTTTCTCAAAAATGACAGCGTTGTCTTATTTTTAAATCAAATGTTTTTAGATGAAAATAATCTATTATTATTATTAATAGATAGGCTTTCGATAGTTAAAAAACAAAAAGGGACATATTTTTTGTTCGGCCACAATAAAATCTTAAACTTTCGTTCCGCATACTCCAGGACCTTAAAAATCTAAGGTGATTTGAAAACTTGTTCAAAATAAGTATGTAATTGAAAATAAAAAGATACACAATGCTTTTTTACAGTACTAAACGCCTCTTATTGATTTATTTAATTAAAAAATAAGACAACAACGTCATTTTTGAGAAAAACGAAACGTGCGTCCTGCGGAACTAAAGTTTAAGATTTAATTGTGGCCGAACAAAAAATACGTCCCTTTTTGTTTTTACACTATCAAAAGCCCCTTATTGATAGATTATTTTCGTCTAAAAATATTTGATTTAAAAATAGGACAACGCTGTCATTTTTGAAAAAGTTGAGTACGCCTCGCGTAACATTACTTGATAGGTCAATTTCGAATCAATTTCTAAAAATATTCATTTTAAGTTATTGAATATTACTTAATGAGTAGATTTTTATACTAATACATAAATACTGAAACTGTTTTGGTATTAGTTTAGAATTTTTTTTATTGCTGAAAGTTATTGCTAACTTCATACCGGTTTCAAAAGAAATAAACTTTTATGATATTTTCTTAAACTGTGGCCTTTTCTTCAATCAAAAATTGCAAGATGCGAAATACTTTTACATTTTGGATTTCTAGTTATTTATGTACCAAGGTGGCAAAGTGGCACTTTATCAAAAGAGTTTGCAAATTACGAGCCAAGGCGAAGCCGCGGTGAGCAAGCGAACGAGGTTGATAAAGACACTTTGCTGCCGTGGTGTATGTAATATTTTTTCGACTACTACATACTCAACCATTTATTTTGAAATATCCAAACCTTGCAGATTTATATCTATGTTTATACCTTCGTAAATTTTTTGAAAAATTTATTTCGTTTACTTTATAGTACGACACTGGCGTTTCGATGCCACCAAGAACAGTCACTTCGCGACATGATGTTTGTCATGTACTTAATTATCAACATTTTTTTAACAATTTTCGAAGAAATATATGTATGTAGATACATATTTACAAAGAAACATATTTACCGCCGATTTTTCTTGTCCTATACATATGTGATCTTCTTGTTAATGTAGTTTAAATTACACATGTTTACAATTTAAATAAATAAAATAATGAATTTCATTACAGTGTTGAGCTGCAGGTAATATTAAAATTGCGCATGGGCATGAAATAGCATTATAAGTAAAATTTTTGGTGTTGCAGCTTCAATCCTCTTCAATATTTTTAACAAATATAGGTAACTGCTTGTTCCTTTTCTATTACACGACGCATATGTGCAATTAAAAACAAAGTCTACTTTGAACGATATAATTGCGTCTTATTACAATTTACCGTAAAAAATGTGTTTGGTATTTGAATATAATTATGTACATGTATGTGTATATCTGAACCCGTTGAATATACCAACATTATGACCGAACGCAGCCTAGTAAGTTGCTCATGATGACGGAACCACCGACACGCGAGAATTATTATCGTTCTTCCTCAATATGTGTTGAACAGAGATAGCTCTAAGCAACTAATGTTGGTGGTTTTTCAATAGCCGCATGGTCAAAAGGCGACTACCAACCAACCAATCATAATATCACAAATATTTCCCCTTAACGTAGCAAAGTAGGGATAGTAAACTGCGAACTTCTGAGGGGTAACTTTGTACGATTCCTCTTAAGTGTATAGATTTTAAGACGATTACAAATATTACTTTTATTGACTTTCGACCGCATAAATATTACATCTGGCCCACTGTGCGACGTAGAGTAGTTTCAAAATAAGATAGGTGTAGGCGTGGCTATGCACAATAGACGACTTCGAGACAGACGAGTCCAGTTTAGAGATGTTAGGTATGGTCGGTACTTATAGCGAATGTTATTAAATAGATAATTTCATTTTACAGCTGAAATAAAAAAAATCGGGAAATGTCAAAATAAATCGACACGTTTTTTCAATATTTTCATAGTGTGAAAATGGATTTATTAGATATTGGTTAGGATTATTTGACGGTATGTCAGTTTATATGTAAATAGGTTAATTTTTTTGAAAGATATGTATGTATTGTCAAGTAGACAATTCACTGACAATTGGAACCAAATTTACAACTGGAAAAAATCATTTCCCGTTTTTTTTTTTTTTTAATTCAGCTGTACATTCAATATTTTATAATTTTATTTTGCATTTTTCATTGCTAATTTTTAAGATGGTTTTAAATTATACATGTAATTTAGTCCATTATCCCTTGAAAGGCCTTGGATGTGTAAGGGCACGTCTTTTCTTAGAAAATTGAATGACGTTTATAATTTGTATGTGTCATATTAGAATTAGAGTTCGACAATATGAAGTGACGTGCAAATCTTTAACATTGGAATTTTTCGTTAATATATATGTTTCTTTAGCCTGTAGCGTTTTGATATGTGTCGATTGATTAAATAGAAATGTGATCCTGATTAATTAATTACTTTCAGAAAAGACATGCGTTCATACTTCCAAATCCTACTGGGGCCACGGGACTTTATGATAACATGTTACTTACTGCTCAGAAGAAATTTTTATTAGGACTGGAAAAGTTAGTAACTAGTTAAAAAAGAGTAGACCAATAGAAACTGATATTATACAGGGTCGCTTTTATGTATGGAAATGGTCGATTAATTCTTAAAGTAAGATAGCTAGCGAAAAATGTTAAATACAAAAGTTTTAGGGCTTTAAAAAATCTATTAGAGTAAAGAAGAATTATGTATACAGGATCAGTCAAAAAGTCGTAGAAAAACAAAGTTACTTTTTTTAAATGGAACACCTGTATATTATGCGATATTTCAGTTCTTCTTAAAATTCTAAAAAGAAATTGTATGCACACCGCATACCTAATCTTAACCGTTTTCAAAATATCGAGTTTTCTAGCTCCATAACAACGTCCCGCCGTTCTTTTATCTTAAGTGATAATCTTGTCAAAAATTGCATTAAGTATGTATAATTTTTGCGCAAAATGGCACGTTTAAGTGAAACCGAGCGTATTGAAATATTAATGATGATAGGGTATGCATACTTGTCCTCAACCAATTTTGAGTTTATTGAAAAATGACACCAAGAAATATTTGTAGAATTTTGTAGTAGACAACCAAACGAGGTTTTCCCTTTGTTTAATAAAATTGTAGCTGATCATTTTTTTAATGACAGTTATTGTAATTTTTTAATAAATTAAATCCGTTGAAATTTAAAAAAATTAGCAGAATCGCAGATATCAAAAAATTAAATCTAAACAATATAAATAATTGTCATAGTAGGCTGTACTTAAATAAAAACCGATTCAACGTCATATTTGACATTGTTTGCAAACAAATAAATTGTCAAGCTGTTCTCAAGTGAATTACTGTAAAAAGTTTGAAAATATGGCTTCACACCAGTGTGACCATGAAGAAAATCGAAGAAAACTTTGTGCTTCATGCGGAAGAATAATTATATTTGGAAAGTCAAACCCGTCAAAGTTTTTAATTACCGATTCACTTCAAACCTTGCTACAAGAATTTGCGAACGCCAACTTTACTACTTTAGACAGCAGATTTCCGCAAAGTTTATGTAACACATGTCGACTCATTCTTCAGGAAAAAGAAAAAGGCATTTTCTTGTCTTTAATTTATTTTTGTTACAATAAAATTCATTTTTGTCTTTTAATTAAAAGGTGTTTGTACAAGACCGTTTCCAAAAATACCAAATTTTGAAGACATTATACTTCCAAAGGTCACAAGAATTAAAGGCGACCAGTGTAACTGTTATGTTTGTTTGATTGGGCGTTTTAAAGGGCACAGAAAAATAGAAAAAGGTCGTGGTTAACACAAGAAATTTACAAAAAATCAAGTCGATCAAATCTGTCTCCGACGGCAACATCTCCAGCTAAAAAAAAGTTGTTCTAAACCCGAAAAATAATGACAAAAACATTTTATTTTGTACTGAATCCTTAGATAATTACAAAGTAAATTCAGGTGTTTCGTCGCATCAAATGAAAAAACTGACTCATTTCTTAAGATGTGGAGCTGGAAAAAAATCGATTCCTGCCTACTACATGGCTCACGTTAACGAAACTTCTAGACGTTTGGCACCTTTTTATGAAGATGGATTGTTTGAATTTGATGTGGAAGGTAAAAATCAAAAAGAGGAGGCCTACTGTCTGGGCTGATGCAGAAACATTATTAGAAGCGATTTTGAAAGAAAGAAATCAGGTATATCTAACGTGAAAATAATGGCAGACGGAGGACAAGGTTTCTTTAGAATCTGTATGACGGTTCTTCCAGAAAATTATTCTCCTAGTTTGAATCGAGGCTTAGAAGCGGATGAGCTAGAAGTCGAAGATGAAGAAAATAATCTCCAGGAAAATAGAAGAAATGTTTATTCAGAAGGAGGATCAGCTGGTAAAAAGGGCGTTGGTTGGCCTTCATATAATATTCAAGCCATAGTTGATCATAACGGAAGGTATGTATTACAATTCAAAGCATTGTAGGTAGTACTTGTTCTGGATGATTTTTTTTATCAATGCTTGCATGAAATTTGGACGGTATGTCTTATCTCAATTGAAAAATAAGTCATTGCATTTCTTGAGAAGTTATTTTACAGTAAAGCTAAGACATGCCATCCAAATCTCATGCCAAGAGTTGATAAAATTTTTTTAAAAATCACCCGGTATAAAATAGAAGAATGTTTTGTTATATATTTCGAAATGTTGTTGCAAAATATCCAGGTAGTGCTCATGATGCTAGAGTATTTAAGGAGACATCTTTATTACCAAAAGTATAATCTTCTGCAGGAATTGCTTACTTGGTACTAAAATTTACTCTTTATTTTAGGGAAGCAAAATTGTGAATGGGAACAACATTCCTTTTTATGATAGTTGGGGTTGCTGCATACCCAAATATTACCATGGCTTTTAAAAGAATATCCTAGTACTGTATCTGAAACTGAAGAATCTTTTAATGTTTATTTAGGTTCCACAAGAATAGCTGTGGAAATGGCATTTGGGAGATTAAAAGGAAGGTGGAGGATGTTATTAACCCTTTCCAGTCCAAATAATTGTTTTCTTCAAAAAAAGCACATCGACTTTTTTTCTGATTTGCAGTTTAAGAACTAATGATAATAAACGTTTATTTTGATAATATAATAGTAATCTATTGAAATAATAAGATTAGAAAAATTGATTCCAATTGGAATCATTGGGATTTAAAAAATCACCTCGAGTTAGTCTTGGAAACAAAAGTTTCATATAATCTACCATATGAACTTTTGTTTCCAAGGCTAACTCGAGAATTTTTTTTTGTACCCTCGATATATCTAAAGGTATGTATGTACATTGTAAGCAGACCACAGGAAGTTCCTACAAAATCTCACAAGTAACTGTAACAGAACAGATCTAAAATAACCTGCAGTTACATGCACTTACTACATTTCTGTAACAGTTCTTTGGAATAGGTTGCAGTGTTATGTCAGTTATAGTAAAAATAACTGCATTCGAGAAGTTACTCGTCGAATAAGTTTATTAGGAGGTGGAAAGATTCAGGCTAAACTATAAATTTATATCTGCAAATAAGATCAATATAATTTCAAATAATCCCAATGATTCCAAATGGACTTACTTGTTGTGACCAATGATTCCGGTTGGAATCATTTGAATATTTCTAGTTATTACAAATGTTTTTAGAAAATTCAAATAAATAATATGATTTACAGAAGCTAAACAAAACAATAAAGCGGTACAATATTTTCTAGAAGCAGTAAAGTAGCAAAACTTACCTTATTTTTGGTTGTCTTCGCAGATCAAACGCCAAAACGTCACCGATAGCTAATGTTGAATACAACCGTTTCTTTCAAATAAATTTTACTCATAAAACCTTATAAGAAGTTAGTACCATCTAGCAGTATTAAATGCAATCAGATTACTACATTCAAACAGAAAATTATATTATACTTAGAAAAAATTGCAGTAATCTATGAAATGATTCCAAATGTAATCATTTGACTGGAAAGGGTTAAAAAGAATGTATATTTGCTATGAATTTGTTCCAAAACTTATTGTTGCTTGCTGTGCTCTACATAAAATTGTAGAAAAAAAAAACATGATGTTTTCTTAATGCACTGAATGGATGCAGTTTTGGAAGCAGAAAACATGTATGAGCAGCCTCCAACTAACATAAGTCGCGAAAAAGCAACTATTAATGCATCTAATGTAAGAAATTGTTTAATGAGGATTCCATGAAAAAAGCGTTCACGAAAAAAGCGCACACGAAAATTGCGCCCAAAAAAAAAAGCCCACAGCGAAAAATGCGGACAAGAAAAAAGCGTACACGGAAAATTGCTCACACTGAAAAATGCTCACATAGAAAAATGCGCACATGGAAAATTACCCACACTGAAAAATGCCCACAGAGAAAATTGCACACACAGAAAATTGCTTACACCGAAAAATGCTCACCCAGAAAAATGCCCACATAGAAAAATACGCACATTGTATTTTATTTTCACATAAAAATGAAATTTATACGCTTTTCCATTACCGTACATGGTGTGTTAAATAACGTAACTTTTTTAACATTTCTCCTCGTAATTCTAGACGGACTATACCTTTTTGAGGGTTGTACCTATAAGAAAAATTTCAAGGAAGATCTGAGACTGTTATTTGGAGCAGTTCAAACAGTTAATAGGGAACAATTTGAATATCTTTTATAATCAGTTAGTGTTAATATTGTTTGTAGTTGTTTTAATAATTTGTTAATTTTTTATAATAAAAGCATAAGCATTTAAAGCTCTCCAAAGAGTGGACTCAGAAAATAAAGGCGCGACACTGAACGCGAAATTAAGTTTTTTGAAAATTAGATCCAACGTAATCTTACGCGGACGTGGTAACTAAAGCTAAGGGAAGCGAAGTTAGGATGACAAAGATATAAAACAATGTTTATCTTCGCTCGGTTGCCTCGTCCGCGTAAGATTACGTTGAATCTAATTTTCAAAAAACTTAGTTTCGCTCAACTTAGGTTCGCTTAGCGCAGTGGCCCTTCGACTTAATAGTTATTTTTTATAAATAAAAATAAATTTGAGTTTTGTCATCTTGTATAAAAAATAACTGTTACATATTTCTGAGTCCGTATTTGAAGAGTTTTAAACGCTCATACTTTTATTAAGAATTAACAAATTATTAAAACAACTACAAACAATATTAACACCAACTGATTATAAAAGATGTTCAAATTGTTCCCCATTTGAATTGCTTCAAATAACAGTCTCAGATCTTCCTTGAAATTTTTCCTATAGGTACAACCCAAGGTGAATTAAATACTAACGGTGGCAGCATTCCCGCAAGTGAGATAGGGAACCGTTACGTCATCGCATACCCGCTTGTCCCTCTAATACAACTGTCAACCGTGACAGTTAATATTGGTTAATAATTGTGTAAAAGGAGAAGCGGGTATGCGGTGACGTAATGGTTCGCTATCTCACTTGCGAGAATGCTACCACCGTTAGTTTTCAATTCACCGTGGGTACAACCCTCAAATATAGTCCGCCTAGAAAGTATCCGGAAAAAAGAAAATAGCACTGCCACTTCCAATTCCAATTTATGAATGAAACAATAACAATAGAGGACAATGATTCTAGTTATTTGTTTATGTAATTTCTTTTTAATTCTGAGAATTATATTAAACGTTCAGGAAAGCTGAAATCAAATCAACTGGAACTGAGTAGACTTGACGTTTCGTGGATATAAAATTGATGCTATTATTTTTTTTACATTTCTTAGTTGAAATGATTTTAAAAAACCTTTTTTTTATTATGAACCTCTGTTGAAAATATGTTCCATCTGTTTTCTCTTTTCTTAAATTTGGCAACTATTACTCAAATTTTTCTGTTAACATTCAACATCGGTGGTCACTTTCTTTGTTAGATTGCGCTCCTAAGATATCGAGAGTATAATTAATATACGTATATAATAGATAATAAACAATATATTGATAGAAATTGCAAAACTCCGACCATTCGACTACCCTTTATTTTGTAACTCATAACGACGTCGTTACATAACGATAATCGTTAAGTGACATATTTTTGACCAATCAGTACATACAAAACTAATAAAACAGTTTGTAAAATGGATCTTTTTACGCACGTCGATAAAAGGCACTATCAACTAGAAGTAATTTTAATTTTACCCGTCAAAAGCTGTTACTTTTCCTAGTTTAAAAATAGGCTATAATAAAGTTTGATTCACATATCAGGCAATGTTCGTTTCACGCAGGTTACGTTTTGGTCTTGGATAAATATTTTCTTGTGTTACAATAATAATTGTACCAAGTGATTTTTTAATTTTTTTACCAACCCTTGCCATGAAATCTAGTCGGCATGTCTTAGCTTAAGTGAAAAGTACTTCATTGCACTCCTTGATGCTGTTGTACAGTAAAGCTAAGACATACTGACCAAATTTCATGGCAAGAGTTGATAAAAAATTTTAAAAATCACCCAGTAGGATATTCATATCTAGCGTTTATGCGGCACTCAATAAGTGTGAAAAAAAAATTGCCAGAACCGAAACGTAAAGCTCATTGCCCGGATAATGTGAATCCAGTTGAAAATCAATTTTTAGTAGTATGTAGTTATTGTATCTATGTACCATCGCCGGACTAAAAGCAAAACGAAAAGCAATAAACTCGTTGGAAAATGAACCTTACACAGTTCTACTTGGCCGTGGCCTTGGTATTGCGTTTCGTTTTAAGTGGCGTCAGAGTGAAAAAGGAACATCTTTATACGAATGTTTGTAAAGCAGGGTTGCAAGGTTACGGAAATTTCCGTACATGTATGGATTTCATGCCGAGTCAAAGATCATTCCGTACGGATTTTTCTTATATTTACATTTTAATGAAAAAAGTAATATTTTTTGTGTTTCTAATATATCATTTAGTAACTTTGGCAGTTCGGCAGTAATAAATTATTATTTTTTTAAGGTAGGAGTAGAAGTATTGTCTGTTTCAAAATCAAAAAACCACCAACCTCGTAATTTACTCCGTGGATACAACCGGCAACGCTGCGGCATGTACCATTGCGAGATAAATATTTGGTACGGCAGATTTTCCCTATTTAAATAGGACTTTCTGGCTTATGCGATTTCGTACTAAAAATAGAAAATTATAAAATGTCGGTGTAAGTTATTAGGATGCCTTACAAGATTCTTTCGGAAGCTGAAAAATTAACCATCATTGCTAATTCTAGAATTTAAGAGCACTTCAATATGCTAAAGTTTTGAAAATTCAGCCTACTTTACAAAGCAACCGTACCAATTATTTATCTCGCAATAGTACACCTGCCGATAAAAGTAATGCCCAAGCCCACAGTGGCTCAAGTGCGAAACATAAAATTTGGACAGCACTCTTAACTCAACCTTATACATTGTTCTTTTTATATTTTTAATATGTCACTTCAGTTATAAAAAATATTAAATTATGCAAAATTTACTAAAATTTAAATATCATTTTCAATTAGAAAAATTGATTTTCTAACAGAGTTTGTTTAAAATGTCGGGCAGCTATGCCGCATTTTTTTATACAATGCAATTCGAGAAAGAACAGTTGAAGAACTCATCAGACACGCGAATAGGGTTTGGGAAAATTGTCGCAGAGGTAACCTCTGCGAAACTCTAGTAGATAGCATGCCTCACAGATTGCAAGAATGCATAGAAAATAACGGTTATTACACCAACTATTAATAATTTATGTAAATATAATTATCCATGTATATTTAATAATAAAATACTGTTTAAATATCTTTGATTCCTTGTCTTTTTATTACTGCTTAATACTCTCCAATTACACACTATGTCCACGAATTGAATTCACTACAGAATAATCACATTGAGTTTTTCGAAAAAAAATCCTTTTATAATAGTTTTTGATACAGCATATATATTTTTTCATCATTCTCTTTAATATCATACTTGTTTAACTAATTTTATTTAATTTCAGTTATCTGCACACCAGTTTTTTTAAACGCCTTTTATATCAAACAATTCGAAACTCTGTAACATTGATTTAAACAAATATGCTCTAGAATTAACATTCTAGCCTAAATAGTTTTTCTTAATGTAAATTAGGCCTGGTCTTTTAATCTCCATGTAAATTATTATTTCTTTTAATATCCTAAGAAACCTACCATTGTCGATATAATTGTTTCTAAGGATTTTATGGGGTAAATAAATTTACAAAAATGTGAAAAGATCGGCTCTTCGTAATATTAATTAATACAGGCTAAAATGATTTTTGAACTTTGCTGTATATTACGAAAGTGAAACATTATTTTCAGTTTTCCTGAGCTCTTAGTAGGAATTTATTGTTTCTTATAACATTTTTAGGACTTTTAACAAGCAAAAAATTTTATAACGTATAACTTTCTCATGAAAAATCAAAAATAAAAAACTTTTTCCTGTAGTGAATATCAATCCGTGGACACAGTGTGTGTAAAAAGTAATTCAATATATTTGTGTAATTTTTATATCAACCATTTAAAATTTGCAAAACTAGGATAAAACGCAGACAAAAAATAACTAAAATGAAACTTCAAAAGACCACGGTAACGTCGTCAAATTAGGTGTAGGCAGTTAAAACAATGCAAATAAATTCATTCATTCTCGAAGTAAGTTTTATTATTTAGGGTCTGTTACCTGCGAAAGTAACGGCGTAAACCCCCATATCGGTGCAGAATTTTAAGGGTTGTCCAATTCTAATGCACCACAGTTACCAGCGTCACTTACCTGGGCTTAACTTTTGTCGGCGGCCGGGTTTACCTGCTAGTGACAAATTTAGGGGGAATAAAATTTCAACTCCACAATTTAAAAGATTTCTGTGTTTTTGCGACATCATAAGATTTAGGGCAAAATAAATATTAATATGACGCTAAATTACTGACGCGCATAAACTATAACGACAATGTGAAGTACCAACTAAAATATATCTGTGAATTTTGTATTTTGGCAACATAATTCAACGTGAATTCAACACAACATTCAACAGGTTGTGGTTTTTTAATTTAGAAACGGATAATAGCTTCAATCCAACATAAATCATGTAATTGGTGAAATTCAATCCGCTTTGTGCGAAAATGTCATCAATGATTGGTCCATTATTTCTTTTCAAGTTTGATATCCATTGCTTGTGGAGTCATCTGAAACAATTAACAACATTAATAATATTCTTAGTATATTAAAGTAGATTCTTGTCAAATGAAAATTGTATACCTAATAATAGTATATTATTTTACAAGTTTCACAAGAATGCTTATTGTAACACGAGTGGGGTTAGGATACGACGAGCGAAGCCAAGCAAGCTCGGAGTGCCCTAACAAAACGAGTAGTAACAATGCCTCTTGTGAAACGTAAAATATACTATTTTTTCTACTTTGCGTCACTTATTGAAAAAAAATATGAAAAATATGAATCTCCTTAGTATATGGGGAATTTTAGTTGTAATGCGTGGCAACACTGACAACTCTTCGTTTTAAACAAAAATCACGTTGACAAGTTATTAATTTTTCTTATCCAGCTTCATTTTGAGTACTATGTTAAATAACAAATAAATAATGTATTATTTTGTAAAATCTATTAAATATTTTCAATTAAAAATTGACTAAAATTTCCCCAAAAACAGTTTCACAATGAGCTTCATTGTGAAACTGTTTTTGGTGTCACAATGAACGCATTGTGAACATTGTCACATTGTGAACGCAAAGCAGAAAAAATCTTTTAACGAACACTTAAAATTCACACAATCGATAGAGATTGTGAGTGAGTGAACGTTGCGAATTTTAAGTGTCTGTTAAAATAATTTGTTATACAATTTTTTTTTACAAATTAATAGGTACATGTATTAGTCTTAGAGGAGCAAGGGTGTTAACAGTAGGTATTGACGGTTGTCTTAAGCTTTGTACACATTCTACAAAAGTTTCATCAAAATTTCATTTTGTTGCTTTTGGAACAGCCAACACTTCCAATTCCCACCGATGCTGATCTTGTTGAACTTTTCCATAATTTCATTCTGCAGTTGAATTACTTGGGAAATAGTGCTATTAATGAGAATACTGTTTTTCTAATAAATTTTCACTGTACTCGTTCAATATTGTCTTGTAGCTTTTCCTACCTTTTTAAATCTGCATTGTGTTGTATGAAATTAAAATTAATTGTACTAATTATACTTTACCTTGACTATTAAGACGGCTTAGACGGCGACGTTTAAATGTTTGGGGTGTTTGTGGATCTGAACTCACCGAGTAATTAAATGAGGGTCTATTAGTTCCCTCACCAGTATCAAACTCAGTATCAGCCAGAAAATTGGAGTTATCTAAAAATATTTATTGTCATTATTACTAGAAACTTGCACTAAATGTTGCCATTACTTTACTATTTATAAAAGATTCATTAGTATCAATAATGTCCGTGGTGTTAACGGTTTCAGTATTTTCGGTTAATAAATCATCTTGCAAATCGGAGTCAGAATCTACATCAACTTCAGCAGTATCAAGTCCTTGAGAATTATCAAGATTAATGCCAGGCCTCACTCTAAATAATGCATCTAGTTCATTATAAAATAAACATTTTGATGGAGCCATTCCACTTTTATTGTTATTAATTTTTGATTTCATGTACTCCTCTTTAAGTTCTTTTAATTTTAATTTCATTTGTTCGGGAGTCTTTTGAAAACCTTTTTTGTTCTTTTCTAGTAATAAGATTTTAAAAATTTCTGTGTCGGAACTTTTTGGTGTCCATAATATGTATTATTTTCTTTTCCGTACATAACTCCAAGAAAGTTTGGATCTCTTCCCGAGATCAATTTGGTCCCTTAGTTTTTGACAGCGACATATTGTGATAATACTCTAATAGCTTAAAAATAACAATGCATATTGAAAGTGATGAAAAATTTCTGGTACTACATTAGCTGTATTTTGCTAATTTTAATACGCAGATTTCAAATTTGCTGTACTTTTTTCTGTATCACAACAGGATTTTCCACAAAAGGAGGTTGAATATTTAAAAGAAAAACGCCAGTCTTTCACATTAAGAATACATATTAAATTGGTGCAATAAAATACCAAGTTGAAACCCATCCTTAAATATAAATATGAAATACCTCTTAAATCTAAATTACAACGAACTACCCCGCGACTAGTTAATTCTGGTGTTACAATGATCTTTTCAAACTTTTTCTCATATGTTCATATCCGCCATCACCCTTCTTTAGCATCCAACAATAATCAGCTAGCTTGTTAACATCCCGCCTCCATTAGTACCTCTTTTCCATATCTTTAATATCTTGGTAAAATCTTTCACCTTGCCCTTCACTAAATGTTCCCAAATTGTCTGCGAAATAGTCGAAGTGCGAATGTAAAAAAATGTACCTTTAGACTCATACGACACTCAAGTTTCTCAAATTTACTTAGCATATTTTTAACAATTTCTACATACTTGTCACTTTTATTGATTCCCAAAAAATTTCAACCGCATTTGTAAAAGCTTTCCATACTTGTTTTTGTGTCATCGTTGACACAAAGTTTATCTCTTATCAATTTTCGTACATTAGGCCCAGTAAATATGCCTTCTTTTACTTTGGCCTCAGATAATTTTGAGAATTTTGACCTGAAATACTTGAAAAAGTTTTCTTTCGGTAAAGCTTTCACAAATGGCTTCATTAGTCCCACAAATCAAAAATGTATCGAAAACTGTAGCATGCTATTTAAACTAAGCGAGTTGATAGCGACTTCCGATATAAGCGGAAGTGTGTCGAAGTCAGTTTTGTTTTATTTGAAAAGATCCGTTTGAAATATCTCTGTTCCGTAAATTTCAAATTTCTATCTACACATCTTCCTTGAAAACATTTAATGAACCATTTGCGTGAATAACCCTATAGAGATAAGACCTTTAATTATGTATTACAGAAAAACCTGATGTGATGGATTTATTATATTATTTTTCCTGGTATCTGTGAACAAATAACTAGCAGAAACCGTTATCACGATTACAGAAATTTTTTAGTTGCATGGCTGTGTTATTAGTTAAAAACGAATAAGTGACGTACTTACTATTTATATTTGCAAAACGAAAGTAAACAATAACTTAACCTTACATTTTTCCGTTAGTCTCTACAAAATGCGTCGATTGTGTTTACAACGCGACAACCAAACTGCGGACTAAGTTTGGTTCGGTTCTCTCTCGCAGAAGTACCGAACTAAAAGCGGACCATTTTAGTTCGTAGAGTTTACAACGATCGAACCAAGATTAAGGTTCTAATTTGGTCTACATATAGTCCTTGGTCCCCGGACCAAAGTGTCGGTGTAAACTAGGCCACTGTCGGTGTAAACTAGGCCATTTTCTGGCTCATTATGCGCGGGAATTTTAAAATGAAAATTTTGGTTCATTTTCATGACAACGGAAAATAAATGTAAATGTCAATTTTCTAGAACCTTATTGCGCAAATCTGAGCATGTAAACTGTAATGTTTGTCGACTAGTAAAATTCTCCCATAATAAACTGTAATAACGTCCTTACAACCCTTAAACACGATTGACCATTGTAAATCGATAAAAGTAAACAAAATCCAATAACCCTCACAAACCACAAATGAACAAACCAGGAGCACCACGGGGCACGGACGAGCACCTTCGAGTTTCGAGCAAGCACAAATATTTTACACATAACTCAAAATGGCAATATTTCCGTTACCTGCAAAAACTACTGGATTTTTTTTCTATCAAAATTCAAAATTTTAAGCAAAAGGGTTTTAATAACGACGTGGCTAAACGTCCGCCAGCGGAACCATGCATTGTGTGTCGAAATTCCGCCGTCCGGCGGACTTAAATAATCTTAGCCCACAATTTCGCCGAAAATTCAAATGATTTGCACGCGTACGGCGGAACACTACGTTAAAAAGTAATAATACCGCCGAACGGCGGACTTTATCGAATAAAATGCTTAATCCGCCGCGCCGTTCTGTTGCTGTGATGTTAAAGTAGTTAAATTTTACCTCATGATACAATACAGTGACCGCCAAAATTTTAGTAGGATCCGATAAGCTATTGCAAAATGTATCGCTTGGTAATCAGACAAAATTTTCTGCGGCATAATATTTCGAAAAAAGATGATTTTTAATTTTTTCAGTTTTGTTGAAGATGTGAACGGTAAATGGCCATTTGGTGTTTAACTCTTAGTAGTAGCAATGATTATAAGAGTATTAAGATACCTAACCCAATATAAAAATGCGTGACTCTACCTATTCCGCACCCCTTCGCGTCTTGCCCACACTTTGCCGGTAAGCTGATGGCTCCCTCTAACAATATAAAACATCGACATGCTAGATAAGAACTATAACTACTTTGTAATGAAAATTATATGTAAATGAGACCACAAATATAACGAGCAGCTAAACTCGTAGATGACTTCGTGTAATATTAATTAGAAGTAGATATAAAAAACAGACCACACCCTTTTTTCCCCATTTGAAATGCATTGACTTCCGGCCGAGTTTTCTGCCTCATCTGAGCCCGTGGTAAAGTGTGAGATGGAGCTCCAGAGAGAGAGAGACCAGAGACTACGTAGTTCGGGCGTCCGTCCGCCAGATGCCTGCTGCGCTGCTGCTATTTTCGTTAGTTCGGAAATTGTCCGCCAGATGGAGGTGGCGTTGCGTCGTCGGAGCGTTAGTTCGGAAATTATCCGCCGGCTGTCGCCACCGGCCGTCCACCAGATGCCTGCGGCGCTGCTGCTATTTTCGTTAGTTCGGAAATTGTCCTCCAGATGGCGGTGGCGTTGCGTCGTCGGAGCGTTAGTTCGGAAATTGTCCGCCGGCTGTCGCCACCGGCGCATCGCTGCGGAATTTTTTCCTCGGTCCTGAGAGAGGTTCGAACCCGTTCCTCGGCGTTCGTGAGGCGTCCACCTAAGCCGCTCGGCCGTTGAGTCAGTTGTTCGTATACGTTCGAGATGTGTAATATTAACGACGCGCGCGGCGAATGATGTCCTTATATTTTTTTCGTCGAACACGGATGCGATGCTGGTTGCGTCAATTTTTTTCCTCTGTCCGGAGAGAGTTTCGAACCCGTTGCTCGGCGTTCGTGAGGCGTCCACCTAAGCCGCTCGACCGTTCGGTCGGTTGCTCGTATCGGTTCGAGATGTGTTATAATAACGACGCGCGGCGAAGGATGTCGTTTTTTTTTCGTCGAACACGGATGCGATGTTGGTTGCGTCCGACGGTGTCCATCTGCTGACGAATTGCGGAGACGTCGCGTCGCGTCTGTGGGTTTCTGTAAAAAGAATGGCTCGCGCGCGGGAGCATATAGATCGCTGCACGCAGAGCGGCGGCGGCAATATCGAAAAAATGAGTCCTCGAGGCGTGCGTATTTCCGCGAGCAGAGGCGCACGAAACCGATGTGCGTATTAAGAAATAAAAGATGCGTTTTGCTTACGTATGTAGTTTATTACTATGAAAAAAACTTATATTCATAACTTGATAATACATATTTACAAATTACATTTGCGTTAATCATGGAACAAATACTGTAATTGTTTGTGATGCAGGCAAGATGAATTTGTTTTGTTTAAATTCGGACAGTCAGGATCGGATTCCAGGTTTACGATTTCTATCGCTGGTAAATGCTCTTGGAGGAAATTTGCTTTTTGGTGACCTTTTACGTAGATTCGCTGATATCCGTGTGTAAATTGATGAAGTGTGTAAAGAATATTCTTCACTTGTCTGTAAGGAATGTAACCGTGAGAGTAGCGTAGATAATGATGATTATTTTCCAACCAAATAATTTGTCTTTTATGTTCCTTTTTTAATTTATTGAAAGGAACGTCGGGTGGACCGAATACGAAATGTGCTATGCCACATGCGTCTCTGATTGCCATTTCTTTTACCACAAAACGTTCCAATTGGAATCCTTCTATGTCAACAACTAGCGATTTTACGTTTGCTTCTTTCTTGTACAATTCGTGCTTCCGGAGTAGAATAGGGTCGAGAATTTTCGATAATTTCTTAATACGTTGACGAAAACGGATTCTGTCGCGTGCGTTTTGCATCCAGTTATTGTCTTGCTCTTCTTCTTCATCATTCGCGTTAAATTCTATTACAACGGTCGGTTCTTTGGCAAATGTTACGTTTTTCTTCATAATTTCGCGTACACTCACCGCTCGATGATGCAAACGCAAGGACTGAGCGAGAAGATGCACGCGGCCTCCTTTCGTTTAGAGTGGAGGGGAAAATAAAAGCACTCATTGTTTAAAAAAATATATTTCAGATAATTAAATACATAAAATAATATATATTTTGTTTAAATTATATCTCTAACTATATTTGTTGCAGGGTTATATTCAACGATCTTGTCGTGAATAATTAGACAGTATGCGACCATATCCGCCTTAAATTCCTGTTCGCTCTCTAATTCTAATTTAATGTCGACAGTCGAAGATTTTACGGACTCGTTCTGTTTCGAACAGTATAACGTAGAGAGCTTTCTTTTTGAATTCCGCCAAATTTAGAATCGGTTAGTTGCTACGTCCGTAATAACTGTCTTGAAAATCTGCGTACATCAGATAAGCAATGCCAAATTTATTTTTACTCATTTCGAGATTATATTTTTATACGGATAACTTTTAGAATTGAGATGTAATTTAATATTTCGAATGTGTGCGTGATCAAATTCTGACGCGTTTTTAGTAGGTTTGTCTTTTCTAGCGTCTTGAAAAGCGACGATAAGGAATGAAATTAGATTTTGACTCTTGTAGAAACTGTAACATTTTCAATTTCATCTCGTCGACAGTCGAAGATTTTACGGACTCGTTCTGTTTCGAACAGTCTATAACGTAGAGAGCTTTCTTTTTGAATTCCGCCAAATTTAGAATCGGTTAGTTGCTACGTCCGTAATAACTGTCTTGAAAATCTGCGTACATCAGATAAGCAATGCCAAATTTATTTTTACTCATTTCGAGATTATATTTTTATACGGATAACTTTTAGAATTGAGATGTAATTTAATATTTCGAATGTGTGCGTGATCAAATTCTGACGCGTTTTTAGTAGGTTTGTCTTTTCTAGCGTCTTGAAAAGCGACGATAAGGAATGAAATTAGATTTTGACTCTTGTAGAAACTGTAACATTTTCAATTTCATCTCGTCATTGAGCGTAATGTGTGGCACGTGCCATTCGATTTTTTCTAAGCTTATGCTTTCCGTTTTCGTTCCCGTACTCATTATTGTCACTTCTGGAACGAAGTAATATTATTTCTTGTTTGGCGTTCATTATGATTTTCTTGTAGTCCTCGCAGAAGCCGAGCAGAAATTTTAACGGTATGCATGCCATAAATTTATCATCTAATAAAGTCGGATGCTGGTCCTGAAAGGGCACCCATCCGGCCATTTGTAATACTTTACTTTCCGCATCGTTATAGGATAGGTACGCCTTAATGGTAGTTGTCACGCCTACATTTCGAACTTTATCTATTTCCTTACCATCGATTTCGTATCGGATCTCTTCAAAAAGGAACGAATAAGGGTTATGTCAGACGACACTCGCCGGTACCTTCGTCGCTCGGCTTGAAAGTTCCCTCGATGTACAGATAACTTTCGTGCGGATATGTGTAAATATCTTGATGATTGATTAAGATTCTCACTTCGTCGTTGTTGTTAAAATTTTTGTACGTCGGAGAATACCAGTGAAATTGCTTCTTAACGATAACTTCGTCGAAGTCGAGTCCTTCGGATAGATGCAACATTACCGTCGATATTTTTCACTTTATAGCCTAAACTTTGCAAGAACAATAAATCATTTCATCACTTCATCATCATTTCATTTCATCACTTCACGTTTGCTTTTTCAATTCCAGACTGATTCGAACTTGTTCACCTCTTAAATTTATCGACGATCCGTTCTGATCGAGTAACGACAACGTAATGTTATCGATCTTGCGCACTCTTACAGGTAAATAGACGATGTTGCTGGGATTAATGTTTATGCTGTAACCGGGATCGACGGACGGTGAAAATTCAAAAACCGTATGTGATATCTTTTAGTTGTAAACGGTAGCTACGTTACACTCCACACGGATTGTCGTCACCTTTATAATTTCCACTGGTAAATCCGATTGATGTAATACATTCGGTTCTAATATTTTCGGCGAGAAGCCCAACATTCGGCCTATCGAATCTGGTTTTTCAAAGTCGATCTTAAACACGCACTTAATTTCACATTTTAGCGTATTGTTGTTCGGTTTTAGCGAAAGCGTACCATTTAGTTCTGTCTGCAGGAATTTCTCCATATCCTCCACTTCGTAGGAGCCCGTTGAAATTTCGATAATCTTGCCGTCGCCGTAATAAAATTTGTTATTCTTTCGCTCTTCAACGTTAGGCACAGTATTGTAGGTGTAAAGACTTAGTAATCCGATTTGATATTCGTAACGGGGATCCAGTTCGATAGGCGGGTAATAATTTGCCGAAAGTACGCTACTGTTGCCCACCAACGTGAACGTTCTCGACATGACTGCGTATTTTTTTGCCCTCTTTATGTAAAAATTCTAAGCACAGATGTCCACAATTGTTGGCGTTGAATTTTTGATATCTCTTGTGATTGTAGATTATTCGACTGCCCTCGAAATATCGAATCACTTCCGACGGCGGCAGATTTCCAAAACTGTCGAAATACGGCACGGCACGTGTTTATTTCTTTTAAAATAAGCGACCAATGCGTTCCGGGACCGTTTTTCGAATCTAAATTTATTATGCCGCTTTCGAATTTACGAGGTTTTCTAGGTAAATCGTCACGCATAAAGACGCCTCTGAAATGTGGCACGTTTTTGTTTGCAAATTTCGCCAGATGGAAATTGGTCAGGGCTGTTCGGGGCAGTCTATCAATTAGTTTTTTTGTTGTTTCGGTTGACGAATGTAGAGACCGAGTCCCTTACGATACGGTTTCAGATATAATCCGTCGCCCTTCTTTCCCAGCGCGATGGTCTCCATCGTTCGATTGTGTCGTCTTGCTTCTTCCAACTTCCTTCTCGCCTCCTTAGCTCTGCCAATTGCGTGCGCAATGCTCGCGGATCCTCCGGCAAGGGAACCCGCCGCGCTGAGACCCGCTAACAACGGTATGAGAAACGGTATGACGCCTCCTACTTTCAGAGCAACCTTGGCCGATGCTCTCGCGAGTTTTATAGCTTCGTTCGCATTGTCCAGACGATCGAATTTTTTGACATTGTTGCGAATCTTCCTGACAACTTCTCCCAAGGCCACTTTACGAGAACCTCCGCCGCCGTGACCGCTTCCGAGTTTTCGTTTGATTTTCATCGCAGAAGCAACAGCAAGAGACGCTATTCTCTCTCCGGGTTTCGCGTCTTTCGATTTGACGCGATTCCAAGCGCGCTCTTCTAGCTTCTTGTCTGCCAAATGTCTTTTCGGTAAATCTTTGTACCTGGAGTATGCTATATCGTGTTCTTTGCAGGCTCGATCTAATTCGTTAATGCCGACGTCTCAGCGTTCCAAACGCTGTTTTAATTTCGTACCGGGTCCGCAGAATTGATAACCTCCGGGTAGATGCAATTCGAACGGTAATTTATTGATGAGAGAATTTAAGAGACCTGCACCACTACGCGCAGTCATTTGGTCTGAGAGACACGCGGTCGACAGAAGCAGAAGTTAAATTTATATGTACGCACGCGCGCGTGTACGTGAAACATGCGAATTGTCAAGCAGGCGCATAAGCTTCCCGTAATGAATATGAATTTTTTGTGCGAAGAGACAGAATTTGTTGGAGTTATCGTTATGCTGTTAAGACATTCATATAGTAGGCGTTTGATATTAATATTATCAGTTATTGATAAAACATAGATAGAAGTTGTTATTGTATAAAAATTCGCAACTTAATATATTCTTTTCAATGCTTATCTTGAGTTTAATCCACTGGTCAAATACTCTCGCCATCAGGTTATGGGCCCAGAAACCCTCATAGGAAAGCATTGTGCAAAGAAGAGTAATTGAAAAGTTAGAAACTTAGTGTCAAAACCTTACCTTACATCAGTTCGAAATTTGAATTCCATTACCGTATTAAAATGAACACATTGGCAACCGCAAGGGTAGAAGCCTTGAATCATGAAAATTATGATACGTGGAAAATACATATGGAAGCTTTGTTGATAAAGAATGATGCATGGGAATACGTGAATGGCACGAAGATAAAACCAGAGATTGTGGAAGGTGATGCATTATCACAACAAATACACGATTTGTGGATTGCGAATGATCGGAAATCCAAATCGGACATACTGCTTTTAATCAGTTGCTCGGAATTAAAGCAAATCAAAGGATGTGTGACAACTCATGACGTGTGGATGAAATTGGAAAGTATTTATCAATCAAGAGGACCTGCACGGAAAACCACACTACTCAAACAGTTAATACTTCATCGAATGCATAAAGGCGAAGACGTTCGTAAGCATCTTCATAAACCACGATCAAACTCATTAACTCGTGCAGACAAACAAAATCGTGTTATCGGCAAAATCGATTCAATTTAAACGTTATAAATCATGTCCAGAGTGCTTTATCAAGCACAAGCGAATTGAGTGCAATCATTTGAAGAGCACTTGTTACACATGTGGCAAAGTTGGACATATATCGATTGTATGTATGTCAACAAGGCAAAACAGCGGGACCCAAATGCAGAAAACGGACAGTCATTGGGACAACCGAAAACGACGGAATTCTGTGGTGAACCAGACCGAAAAGAAGCAAAACTCTTCAGAAACGGTGCATGTGATGAATATAGAAAACGAACACAATAGATTTTTAGTGAATATTACGGTCAATGGAAAAAAAATGAAGTTCCTGTTGGACACTGGTGCTTCAAGCGGCGTTGTAGGACTACAAGGATACCAAGCAATCGGATCACCAAAACTAAACAAGCCAAGTGCACAACTTCAGAGCTACGGAAAGATGGACGTTCCTCTGAAAGGATGGACCATGGTACAGGTCAAATTGAATAACATGGTTCGAAATTTGCGATTATTGGTCGCAGATTCACCAAATGGAGCAAACCTTTTCGGTGCAACATGGTTTAACGCTTTTGGACTAAAAATTTCTCACGAAAACGAAGCACCAATGGAAATTGTAAATATAATTGAACCTGTTTTGACCCCAGAGACAAGGGAAAGACAAGGACGAGTAGAAGAAATTTGCAACCGATATCAAAACGTTTTTGCAGAAAGATTGGGTACGTGTAAAACTTTCAAAGCACACTTGTACCTAAAAGATGGAGCAGTTCCTCGAACGCACAAGCCGCGCCCTGTTCCATTCGCACAAAAAGAGGCGGTCAAGCTTGAAATTGATCGTTTAGTGGCAAATGGCATCGTAAAACCAGTACAAATAAGCAAGTGGGCAGCACCAATCGTGGTGGTTGTCAAGCCAAACGGCTCAGTGCGAATATGCGGTGACTTCAAAGTGACGATAAACCCTCAGTTGGACATTGAACAATATCCATTACCTAGACCGGAAGAGCTTTTTCAAAAACTGCAGAACGGAAAAAAAATTTCGAAGATTGACTTATCAGATGCATACCTGCAAATTGAATTGGACGAAGCATTAAAGCAGTTGGCTGTCACCACTACTCAGTATGGACTATTCCAGTATCAGCGACTGGCATTTGGAATTGCCAGCGCTCCGGCAATTTTTCAACGATTTATAGAACAAATTATTACCAGTCTCAATGGTTGCGCAAATTACCTTGATGACATCATTGTCACAGGTGAAAATGATGAACAGCACTTGCGGACATTGGAGGAATTGTTCCACCGATCGGAACAAAACGGATTACGGTGCAATCGCCAAAAATGCGAATTTTTCAAGAATCAAGTTTAATACCTGGGGAATGTAATTTCTAAAGATGGACTTCGACCATCAGATTCAGGAATCAAGGCAGTTCGTGAATTGCCCAAACCCCAGAACTTACTACAGCTACAATCTTTTATGGGAAAAGTCAATTACTATAACAAATACATTCCCAACTTTTCACAACTTGCAGCCCCACTAAATGCTCTACGAAAAAAGGAAACGTCTTTCAATTGGGGTCAAGTTCAGCAAAATGCATTTGTGGCATTAAAAAACAGCATCGTCGAAGCGACGCAGCTAGTGCATTTCAATCCAGAAGTACCGATCGTATTGGCGACGGATGCCTCAAGTTATGGTATTGGTGCAGTGTTGTCGCACCGTTTTCCAGATGGATCAGAGAAACCAATAGCATTTGCATCGAAAACGATGAATTCACACGAACAAAAGTACTCGCAAATAGAAAAAGAAGCGCTATCGATCATCTTTGGTGTTAAAAAATTTCACCAATATTTATATGGACTCTCACGACCATTCGAATTACAAACAGATCATAAGCCGTTGGTCACAATATTTGCACCTGATCGAAAGCTACCAGTATTATCTGTTCAACGCATACAGAGATGGGCAATTTTGTTGATGTCATATAATTTTATTATAAAGTACCGAGCAACAGACAAACACGCAAATGCAGATGCACTCTCTCGACTTCCTATCGGTCCAGACAAACTTTTCGATAACTCTGAAGCCTCATGTTTACATGTTACTGAAGAAAATGAAGAGGCACTTCTCGATTTTCCAATCGATGCAACACTGGTAGCTAAGGAAACGGCCAAAGATGTCATCTTAAAAGACGTAAAACGATTCGTAGAAAATGGTTGGCCAGAGAAATTTTCGATTAAAAATGAAGCCGTAAAACCGTACTTCGAGCGACGAATGGATTTGACAGTGCACAACGGTGTTTTGGTATGGCAGACCAACACAACAAGAGTTGTACCACAGTCGATTAAAAAGAACGTGCTTCACCATGGACACTTTGGCATCGAAAGAATGAAGCAGTTAGCAAGGCGTTACTGCTGGTGGCCTCGAGTAAATAAGGACATTGAGGAAATCACGAAAACTTGCGACTCGTGTTGCGAGTCCAGCATGCGAATATCAGTCATGGCTGAAAGCAGAACGACCATGGGAACGGATACATATCGACTTTGCAGGACCATTCATGGATAAGCAGTAGTTAATTGCTCAAAATTTCCCTACGTTTGTGCGATGAACACAACAACAGAAGCAACGATAACTGCACTCAGCAAAATGTTTATCATTACCAGAAGTAATCGTATCGGATAACGGTACTCAATTTACATCGCAAAAGTTTTGTATTGCACGTGGAATCGAGCATTTAACAAGTGCTCCCTTCCACCCTGCCTCGAACGGCGAAGCTGAGCGGCTGGTACGCACATTTAAAAAGGCGATGTTAAAAATTTGTTGGGAGGGAGAAAAGAGCAAAATGCATGCACTAGATGAATTTTTGTTCACAACCCCTGACTCAAACTCTGGAAAATCACCAGCCGAACTACTTCATGGGAGGCAACCTCGAACACAACTAGCAATAATGCTACCGACGTCGTTAAAAAACATTCACCATACTTCAAAATTCGAAATTGGTGACTCAGTTCTCACAAAAACATTCATGTCTCATGGATCACCTCGGATCAATGGTAAAGTTGTACGCAAGCTGGGTCGCATTATGTACGAGATGGATGTCGGCAAAAATCGAATTTGGCGGCGCCATCAGAATCAAATGCGTAAATGCGGAATTTTGCGCAAACCGGAAATCAGAACAGTGGATGACTTTTTGATAAACAAGAGACCTATTATTATGTGCAACCTTCAGTGGTTGCACATAATATGCCAATAAACGAGAATGGGTATCAAGACCAAGTAATAAACGAGGAACACATAACTGGCAGTCCACAAAGCCAACCTACACCTCCAACAAGAATTAGACGCCCTCCAGTACGCTTCTCACCGGGCAGTTGAAAACTGAAGGGGGAGGAAATGTTATGATGGAGTAGGCAAGAAAACAAAAAAGGAGACAGTTGAGTTTTGTTACATTAGACAAGAATTACATTTTGAATTGTAATGAAAATATTAAAATAAATTTTGACCACGATAAGATAATCTTATTATTCCGTACGGGATATTAAAGACAGTCAAATCGTAACACGTATCAAAATAATAGAAGAAGATAATGCGCGCAAAAATGAAAGTCAAAGTGACACTACAAATGCTATGATCGCGGGAAAATTTGGAAACAAAAACCAATATCAGAAGAATAAATATGCTGAAAATAAACTGAACAACAGATATGAATTTAAAGTTAAGTGGTACCGTTGCCGAAAGGTTGGACATAAGGCGTCGGAATGTTCTTGGAAGCAAAAGAAAAATGAACAAAGTGCAAATAGTGCTAATAACTATATATTTTATGGTAATTATCCTGCCAAAAATGAAGAAATCACTCACAGCCTGAATCAGGCTGCATATGTCAATCGGGACAGGATATGGTGTTTAGACAGTGGGTGCGTGGTGGGTGCTCATCACATTTGTGTAAGGACAAAGAGGATTTTGAAAACATTAGTGTTATGAACACTGAAAAACTATATTTAGCTAATAAAGCGTCTACAAACATTCAAACGCGCGGAAAAGTATGCCTAAAAATAAGTGACAGACAAGAATTTAAAAATGTCAGTCTAACTGACACGTTATATGTTCCGGATTTGCGTACGAATTTATTATCGGTAAGATAACTGATAAAGGATATCGCGTTATTTTCGGGAAAGAAAAGGCAACAGTTGTCAACGACAATAACGATGTTATATTGACTGCCAAACGCAGAGATGGATTATATTATATTGAAACAGAAAATGGAGCAGATTGCATGATTGGAACTCAACAGTCAAAATCGCAGTCATCAAATAAAAATCAAATACATCTTTGGCATCGTCGAATGACGAATGACATTTAAATGTCAAAGATTTGGTTGAAGCAAGTCGGAATGGAATATTTCAGGGAATAAAAATTACTGAAACTGGAAATAACTTCACATGTGACGTTTGTATTCAAGGAAAAATGACACGAACACCATTTCCAAAGCAATCGGAACATTGTTCAAATAAACTTGATTTAATGCATTCAGATGTCTGCGGACCAATGCGTATTGAATCCAAAGGAAAAGCAAAATATTTTGTCACATTTATATTCAAGATGGACTGAGGTACGTTTTTTAAATAAAAAAAGCGGAGTCCTTGATGAATTCAAAAAGGTGCGTAATTTATTACAAAATCAAACTGGTAAATCCTTAAAATGTCTTCAATCAGACAATGGAACAGAATATTTAAATAATGAATTTAATTGTTTCATGGACAAACATGGTATTCAACGACGTTTGACAGTAGCTAATAACCCAGAGCAAAATGGCATCGCAGAACGTAAAAATAGGACCTTAGCGGAAATGGCAAGATGTTTGCTTATTCAGTCCGGCCTGCCTACGTCTTTTTGGGCGGAAGCAAACTTCATTCGGAACAGGTGTCCATCAAAGTCTCTCAAAGGAAAAACTCCGTATGAATTATATCACGGAAGAAAACCTAAGGTATGTTGGGAGAATTTGGATGCAAAGTTTATGTTCTTGACAGATCTTCGTCGAAGGAAAAATTTGAGACCAAATCGAAAAACGGAATTTTTGTTGGATACTCAGATCAGTCAAAGGGCTTCCGTGTATGGATACCAGAAGAAAGAAAAATAGAAATCACTAGAGATGTGAAATTCATGGAAGATACGTCTCCCTGTGGAACAATTTTGGACACTTTAGAACCTGAGGTGAACCTACAAGAGGAATTACCAGAAATAAACGTTCCACTGACAGGAATTCAAACAGTAGCTGAAGAAATAACTAATGATGGTGTGCACCAACATCAAGAGGAAGAACTCGTCAAATTAAAAAGAGGACCTGGCAGACCTAGAAAGATTTTAACTGGTGAACGAGGTCGACCGCGAAAACAGTTCAACCTAGTTGAAACCACGAATGTATCGCCGGAAAAGACATTACTGGCAGAAGTACCGATTAAACAAGCTATTTCAAGTCCAGATGTGGTAGATTGGTATGTTGCTATGGCTACTGAATTAAAATATTTAATTAAAAATAATACATGGAAAATAGTAAATCGTCCTACAGACAAAAAGATCATCGGAGGGAGATTAGGCTTGACCAACAAGTACGCACCAGATGGAAAACTGCTGCGTAGAAAAGCGCGGATCGTCGCTCGCGGATTTTCTCAACGGCCTGGAATAGATTTTCGGGAAACATTTGCACCAGTTGCAAAAGTGCTTAGTTCAGTTCGTTTAACAGCAGCAATCGCATCATCATATGGCATGACTATTCACCAATTTGATATCACAACCGCATATCTTAATGGAAATTTGGACGAAGAAGTTTACATGGAAGTACCAGAGATGATTGAAGAGACCTTGGAACACATTATTCGAACAGAACAAAATTCTGGAAATATTAAAAAACAGGCACAGGAAATACGTGAAGGAAATAAGACGTGTTTGCTTAAGAAAGCACTGTACGGGCTTCGTCAGGCTGGCCGTCAATGGCACAAGAGGCTCGATGGCGAGTTACAACAACTTGGTCTCACGCCATCGAAATCAGACCCATGTGTCTATTTTAATGGTAAAGGGGAAGATTTAGTGCTGGTCGTTGTTTATGTTGACGACATACTGATAGCTTCACGAAATTTGGAAAAGGTAAATAAACTAAAACATGGACTTACAAGTTCTTTTGATGTCAAGGATCTTGGTGAAGTGAAGTGTGTCTCGGAATAGAATTTGTACGTCACAAAAATGGATACTCAATTCACCAAAGAGGGTTTATTGAAGAAGTTTTAAATCGTTTCGGAATGAGTGATTGTAAGCCAGTCTCAAAACCAATGTGTACAATTACAGAATTATGCCAGACAAATGAATCAAAAATCAAGAATGCTGAAAATGTTCCTTATCGTGAACTTATTGGTTCTTTGATGTACCTTGCGTTAGGTACCAGACCGGATATCTCACATGCGGTGAGTTATTTGAGTTGTTTTAATGATTCTTATCAACAAGCTCACTGGATTGCGGCCAAACGCGTACTAAGATATTTGAAAGGTACCGCAAGTATTGGTATATCATGCAGAACTACAGAAGAACCTCTCATTGGATATGCTGACGCCGACTGGGGAAATTGTCCAGATGACCGACGGTCGTATACATGTATTGCATTTATTCTTGCAGGTGGTGCAATTACTTGGGAATCGAAGAAACAGAGGACTGTCGCACTTTCTTCAACAGAGGCAGAATATATGAGCCTTTCGGAAGCTACCAAGGAAGCCGTATACTTACAAAGATTTCTAAATGAACTAGGTTTCGAAGATCTTGGAAAAGTAAAGATTTTCTGCGATAATGTAGGAGCCCAAAAGTTAGCAGCTAATCCTGTCTTTCATTCACGTACGAAGCATATTGACATAAGACACCATTTCGTGCGAGAAGCTCTAGAGTATAATCAAGTTAGCCTTCAATATATTCCAACAGAAGACATAATAGCAGATGTACTAACGAAGAGTCTCCCAAGGCCCAAACATCAAAAGTGTTTAGAAAAATTAGGCATGGGTAAATTCCCACCATAACGAGGGGGAGTGTTGGAGTTATCGTTATGCTGCTAAGACATTCATATAATAGGCGTTTGATATTAATATTATCAAGTAATCAGTTATTGATAAAACAGATAGAAGTTGTTATTGTATATAAATTATATATATATAATATAATATATTCTTTTCAATGCTTATCTTGAGTTTAATCCACTGGCCAAATACTCTCGCCATCAGAATTGAACCGTCATCCTTTATTACTACCCTCAACGATGAGATGTCTCGTCGCGGGAACGTCAAATTCTGGAAAAACCAACATCGCGATTTCCTTGATCGTCCATCCGAACGGTCTGTCCTTCGAAAATGTCTACGTTTACTCCAACCGAAATATCGAGCGTTGGAGCAAATTCTAAGTGAAGTGAAAGAAGTAAACTACTTTGCGTTCAAGGACAACGAAGAAATACTGAATCCGGAGGATGCAAAAGAGAATTCGGTTTTCATATTCGACGACGTCGCTTGCGATAAGCAGGATAAGATACGAGATTACTTTAGTATGGGTCGTCATAAAAGGATTAATTGTTTTTATCTCTGTCAAACTTACACCCGAATCCCTAAACATTTAATTCGCGACAACGCTAACTTTTTGATTTTATTTAAACAAGACGAGACGAATTTGCGGCATATATTTGAGGACCACGTATGCATGGACATGTCATTCGATCAATTTAAGTCGATGTGTGCTGAGTGTTGGAAGAAGAAATACGGGTTCATTTGCATTGATAAGGAGCATGATATAAAAGACGGAAGATATCGTAAAGGATTTGACAGTTACATACTGATATAAGCGTCGCCGCATCCAAGCAACTAAAACAGTATCGAAACAGCTTTACAACCGGTAACTGATCGGTAGAACAGCTTTACAACTGCTCGGAAACGGATATTAACCGGTGGAAGAACTGGACCAGATAACTAAAACAGCTTTACAACTGGTTTTAACTGCTCGGAAACCGGCCAATTGGTTTAAGAATGGACAAAGAGAAGAAAATGAAATTAGAAATTATCAAAGCAAGTAAAGCAATAAGAAACAAGTATCTGGCTTTGAAAAGAGGTAAATTGGAACGAGACTATGAGCTGGCGCAAAAGTATAAACCGATCACCAAGTCTCTCAAAGAGCTTGAGCGAACGGTAAAAACTGAAAAAGATTCCGCTAATTACTTACCTGTAAAGAAATCTGCTGACGATAGCTTGGCGGAACCGGAAAGAAAACTGCAAAAGCAAATCGGTCTTCCACAACCCAGTTTTGTTGAATCGGAAGCTGCTGCCGGATATAGTCCGCTTTCGGACGTTGTTCCGCTTTCTTCGGACGTCCAAGAAGGACCTAGTTTTGTTGTCGGACAACAACGACGATTCAGTCTTCCACAACCCAGTTTTGTTCAATCGGAAGATGTTGCCGGATATGATACGTTTTCGTCCGAGGAGGAAGAAGAAATCGATGAAGAGAGAAGACTTTCCGATTACCAAAATTTATATCAAATAATGTCTCCCACTCCTAGAGACGAATACCTTAAGATGTACGATCCACTTCCCAGAGGATACATTGATGGTTTATTACAAGACGTCAATAATGAGTACGACAATGTGTACGGCATTCGCTATAATCCTGTTACGGACGCTTGGCGAATCGGCAATAGCGATGTGCAATTAAAAAAAAAAGATTTGATAATTAAAGGTGTTACGTACATTATATTACGTTATATTATGTTACGTTATAACGTAACATAATATATTATGTTACGTTATATTATGTTACGTACATGTATATTGGCACACCGGGGCTTTATGAATTACTCTTTAAAAAGCAACCGATCGGTCATAAGAACGAAGATCTCGAGAACTATCAGCATATACTAGATCGCACGCACGCTCACAGAAGAGGCAATGATCCGGCAGGGCAAATAAAGGGAGTGTCGAAAAATTTCGAAGATTGACTTATCAGATGCATACCTGCAAATTGAATTGGACGAAGCATTAAAGCAGTTGGCTGTCACCACTACTCAGTATGGACTATTCCAGTATCAGCGACTGGCATTTGGAATTGCCAGCGCTCCGGCAATTTTTCAACGATTTATAGAACAAATTATTACCAGTCTCAATGGTTGCGCAAATTACCTTGATGACATCATTGTCACAGGTGAAAATGATGAACAGCACTTGCGGACATTGGAGGAATTGTTCCACCGATCGGAACAAAACGGATTACGGTGCAATCGCCAAAAATGCGAATTTTTCAAGAATCAAGTTTAATACCTGGGGAATGTAATTTCTAAAGATGGACTTCGACCATCAGATTCAGGAATCAAGGCAGTTCGTGAATTGCCCAAACCCCAGAACTTACTACAGCTACAATCTTTTATGGGAAAAGTCAATTACTATAACAAATACATTCCCAACTTTTCACAACTTGCAGCCCCACTAAATGCTCTACGAAAAAAGGAAACGTCTTTCAATTGGGGTCAAGTTCAGCAAAATGCATTTGTGGCATTAAAAAACAGCATCGTCGAAGCGACGCAGCTAGTGCATTTCAATCCAGAAGTACCGATCGTATTGGCGACGGATGCCTCAAGTTATGGTATTGGTGCAGTGTTGTCGCACCGTTTTCCAGATGGATCAGAGAAACCAATAGCATTTGCATCGAAAACGATGAATTCACACGAACAAAAGTACTCGCAAATAGAAAAAGAAGCGCTATCGATCATCTTTGGTGTTAAAAAATTTCACCAATATTTATATGGACTCTCACGACCATTCGAATTACAAACAGATCATAAGCCGTTGGTCACAATATTTGCACCTGATCGAAAGCTACCAGTATTATCTGTTCAACGCATACAGAGATGGGCAATTTTGTTGATGTCATATAATTTTATTATAAAGTACCGAGCAACAGACAAACACGCAAATGCAGATGCACTCTCTCGACTTCCTATCGGTCCAGACAAACTTTTCGATAACTCTGAAGCCTCATGTTTACATGTTACTGAAGAAAATGAAGAGGCACTTCTCGATTTTCCAATCGATGCAACACTGGTAGCTAAGGAAACGGCCAAAGATGTCATCTTAAAAGACGTAAAACGATTCGTAGAAAATGGTTGGCCAGAGAAATTTTCGATTAAAAATGAAGCCGTAAAACCGTACTTCGAGCGACGAATGGATTTGACAGTGCACAACGGTGTTTTGGTATGGCAGACCAACACAACAAGAGTTGTACCACAGTCGATTAAAAAGAACGTGCTTCACCATGGACACTTTGGCATCGAAAGAATGAAGCAGTTAGCAAGGCGTTACTGCTGGTGGCCTCGAGTAAATAAGGACATTGAGGAAATCACGAAAACTTGCGACTCGTGTTGCGAGTCCAGCATGCGAATATCAGTCATGGCTGAAAGCAGAACGACCATGGGAACGGATACATATCGACTTTGCAGGACCATTCATGGATAAGCAGTAGTTAATTGCTCAAAATTTCCCTACGTTTGTGCGATGAACACAACAACAGAAGCAACGATAACTGCACTCAGCAAAATGTTTATCATTACCAGAAGTAATCGTATCGGATAACGGTACTCAATTTACATCGCAAAAGTTTTGTATTGCACGTGGAATCGAGCATTTAACAAGTGCTCCCTTCCACCCTGCCTCGAACGGCGAAGCTGAGCGGCTGGTACGCACATTTAAAAAGGCGATGTTAAAAATTTGTTGGGAGGGAGAAAAGAGCAAAATGCATGCACTAGATGAATTTTTGTTCACAACCCCTGACTCAAACTCTGGAAAATCACCAGCCGAACTACTTCATGGGAGGCAACCTCGAACACAACTAGCAATAATGCTACCGACGTCGTTAAAAAACATTCACCATACTTCAAAATTCGAAATTGGTGACTCAGTTCTCACAAAAACATTCATGTCTCATGGATCACCTCGGATCAATGGTAAAGTTGTACGCAAGCTGGGTCGCATTATGTACGAGATGGATGTCGGCAAAAATCGAATTTGGCGGCGGCATCAGAATCAAATGCGTAAATGCGGAATTTTGCGCAAACCGGAAATCAGAACAGTGGATGACTTTTTGATAAACAAGAGACCTATTATTATGTGCAACCTTCAGTGGTTGCACATAATACGCCAATAAACGAGAATGGGTATCAAGACCAAGTAATAAACGAGGAACACATAACTGGCAGTCCACAAAGCCAACCTACACCTCCAACAAGAATTAGACGCCCTCCAGTACGCTTCTCACCGGGCAGTTGAAAACTGAAGGGGGAGGAAATGTTATGATGGAGTAGGCAAGAAAACAAAAAAGGAGACAGTTGAGTTTTGTTACATTAGACAAGAATTACATTTTGAATTGTAATGAAAATATTAAAATAAATTTTGACCACGATAAGATAATCTTATTATTCCGTACGGGATATTAAAGACAGTCAAATCGTAACACGTATCAAAATAATAGAAGAAGATAATGCGCGCAAAAATGAAAGTCAAAGTGACACTACAAATGCTATGATCGCGGGAAAATTTGGAAACAAAAACCAATATCAGAAGAATAAATATGCTGAAAATAAACTGGACAACAGATATGAATTTAAAGTTAAGTGGTACCGTTGCCGAAAGGTTGGACATAAGGCGTCGGAATGTTCTTGGAAGCAAAAGAAAAATGAACAAAGTGCAAATAGTGCTAATAACTATATATTTTATGGTAATTATCCTGCCAAAAATGAAGAAATCACTCACAGCCTGAATCAGGCTGCATATGTCAATCGGGACAGGATATGGTGTTTAGACAGTGGGTGCGTGGTGGGTGCTCATCACATTTGTGTAAGGACAAAGAGGATTTTGAAAACATTAGTGTTATGAACACTGAAAAACTATATTTAGCTAATAAAGCGTCTACAAACATTCAAACGCGCGGAAAAGTATGCCTAAAAATAAGTGACAGACAAGAATTTAAAAATGTCAGTCTAACTGACACGTTATATGTTCCGGATTTGCGTACGAATTTATTATCGGTAAGATAACTGATAAAGGATATCGCGTTATTTTCGGGAAAGAAAAGGCAACAGTTGTCAACGACAATAACGATGTTATATTGACTGCCAAACGCAGAGATGGATTATATTATATTGAAACAGAAAATGGAGCAGATTGCATGATTGGAACTCAACAGTCAAAATCGCAGTCATCAAATAAAAATCAAATACATCTTTGGCATCGTCGAATGACGAATGACATTTAAATGTCAAAGATTTGGTTGAAGCAAGTCGGAATGGAATATTTCAGGGAATAAAAATTACTGAAACTGGAAATAACTTCACATGTGACGTTTGTATTCAAGGAAAAATGACACGAACACCATTTCCAAAGCAATCGGAACATTGTTCAAATAAACTTGATTTAATGCATTCAGATGTCTGCGGACCAATGCGTATTGAATCCAAAGGAAAAGCAAAATATTTTGTCACATTTATATTCAAGATGGACTGAGGTACGTTTTTTAAATAAAAAAAGCGGAGTCCTTGATGAATTCAAAAAGGTGCGTAATTTATTACAAAATCAAACTGGTAAATCCTTAAAATGTCTTCAATCAGACAATGGAACAGAATATTTAAATAATGAATTTAATTGTTTCATGGACAAACATGGTATTCAACGACGTTTGACAGTAGCTAATAACCCAGAGCAAAATGGCATCGCAGAACGTAAAAATAGGACCTTAGCGGAAATGGCAAGATGTTTGCTTATTCAGTCCGGCCTGCCTACGTCTTTTTGGGCGGAAGCAAACTTCATTCGGAACAGGTGTCCATCAAAGTCTCTCAAAGGAAAAACTCCGTATGAATTATATCACGGAAGAAAACCTAAGGTATGTTGGGAGAATTTGGATGCAAAGTTTATGTTCTTGACAGATCTTCGTCGAAGGAAAAATTTGAGACCAAATCGAAAAACGGAATTTTTGTTGGATACTCAGATCAGTCAAAGGGCTTCCGTGTATGGATACCAGAAGAAAGAAAAATAGAAATCACTAGAGATGTGAAATTCATGGAAGATACGTCTCCCTGTGGAACAATTTTGGACACTTTAGAACCTGAGGTGAACCTACAAGAGGAATTACCAGAAATAAACGTTCCACTGACAGGAATTCAAACAGTAGCTGAAGAAATAACTAATGATGGTGTGCACCAACATCAAGAGGAAGAACTCGTCAAATTAAAAAGAGGACCTGGCAGACCTAGAAAGATTTTAACTGGTGAACGAGGTCGACCGCGAAAACAGTTCAACCTAGTTGAAACCACGAATGTATCGCCGGAAAAGACATTACTGGCAGAAGTACCGATTAAACAAGCTATTTCAAGTCCAGATGTGGTAGATTGGTATGTTGCTATGGCTACTGAATTAAAATATTTAATTAAAAATAATACATGGAAAATAGTAAATCGTCCTACAGACAAAAAGATCATCGGAGGGAGATTAGGCTTGACCAACAAGTACGCACCAGATGGAAAACTGCTGCGTAGAAAAGCGCGGATCGTCGCTCGCGGATTTTCTCAACGGCCTGGAATAGATTTTCGGGAAACATTTGCACCAGTTGCAAAAGTGCTTAGTTCAGTTCGTTTAACAGCAGCAATCGCATCATCATATGGCATGACTATTCACCAATTTGATATCACAACCGCATATCTTAATGGAAATTTGGACGAAGAAGTTTACATGGAAGTACCAGAGATGATTGAAGAGACCTTGGAACACATTATTCGAACAGAACAAAATTCTGGAAATATTAAAAAACAGGCACAGGAAATACGTGAAGGAAATAAGACGTGTTTGCTTAAGAAAGCACGTACGGGCTTCGTCAGGCTGGCCGTCAATGGCACAAGAGGCTCGATGGCGAGTTACAACAACTTGGTCTCACGCCATCGAAATCAGACCCATGTGTCTATTTTAATGGTAAAGGGGAAGATTTAGTGCTGGTCGTTGTTTATGTTGACGACATACTGATAGCTTCACGAAATTTGGAAAAGGTAAATAAACTAAAACATGGACTTACAAGTTCTTTTGATGTCAAGGATCTTGGTGAAGTGAAGTGTGTCTCGGAATAGAATTTGTACGTCACAAAAATGGATACTCAATTCACCAAAGAGGGTTTATTGAAGAAGTTTTAAATCGTTTCGGAATGAGTGATTGTAAGCCAGTCTCAAAACCAATGTGTACAATTACAGAATTATGCCAGACAAATGAATCAAAAATCAAGAATGCTGAAAATGTTCCTTATCGTGAACTTATTGGTTCTTTGATGTACCTTGCGTTAGGTACCAGACCGGATATCTCACATGCGGTGAGTTATTTGAGTTGTTTTAATGATTCTTATCAACAAGCTCACTGGATTGCGGCCAAACGCGTACTAAGATATTTGAAAGGTACCGCAAGTATTGGTATATCATGCAGAACTACAGAAGAACCTCTCATTGGATATGCTGACGCCGACTGGGGAAATTGTCCAGATGACCGACGGTCGTATACATGTATTGCATTTATTCTTGCAGGTGGTGCAATTACTTGGGAATCGAAGAAACAGAGGACTGTCGCACTTTCTTCAACAGAGGCAGAATATATGAGCCTTTCGGAAGCTACCAAGGAAGCCGTATACTTACAAAGATTTCTAAATGAACTAGGTTTCGAAGATCTTGGAAAAGTAAAGATTTTCTGCGATAATGTAGGAGCCCAAAAGTTAGCAGCTAATCCTGTCTTTCATTCACGTACGAAGCATATTGACATAAGACACCATTTCGTGCGAGAAGCTCTAGAGTATAATCAAGTTAGCCTTCAATATATTCCAACAGAAGACATAATAGCAGATGTACTAACGAAGAGTCTCCCAAGGCCCAAACATCAAAAGTGTTTAGAAAAATTAGGCATGGGTAAATTCCCACCATAACGAGGGGGAGTGTTGGAGTTATCGTTATGCTGCTAAGACATTCATATAATAGGCGTTTGATATTAATATTATCAAGTAATCAGTTATTGATAAAACAGATAGAAGTTGTTATTGTATATAAATTATATATATATAATATAATATATTCTTTTCAATGCTTATCTTGAGTTTAATCCACTGGCCAAATACTCTCGCCATCAGAATTGAACCGTCATCCTTTATTACTACCCTCAACGATGAGATGTCTCGTCGCGGGAACGTCAAATTCTGGAAAAACCAACATCGCGATTTCCTTGATCGTCCATCCGAACGGTCTGTCCTTCGAAAATGTCTACGTTTACTCCAACCGAAATATCGAGCGTTGGAGCAAATTCTAAGTGAAGTGAAAGAAGTAAACTACTTTGCGTTCAAGGACAACGAAGAAATACTGAATCCGGAGGATGCAAAAGAGAATTCGGTTTTCATATTCGACGACGTCGCTTGCGATAAGCAGGATAAGATACGAGATTACTTTAGTATGGGTCGTCATAAAAGGATTAATTGTTTTTATCTCTGTCAAACTTACACCCGAATCCCTAAACATTTAATTCGCGACAACGCTAACTTTTTGATTTTATTTAAACAAGACGAGACGAATTTGCGGCATATATTTGAGGACCACGTATGCATGGACATGTCATTCGATCAATTTAAGTCGATGTGTGCTGAGTGTTGGAAGAAGAAATACGGGTTCATTTGCATTGATAAGGAGCATGATATAAAAGACGGAAGATATCGTAAAGGATTTGACAGTTACATACTGATATAAGCGTCGCCGCATCCAAGCAACTAAAACAGTATCGAAACAGCTTTACAACCGGTAACTGATCGGTAGAACAGCTTTACAACTGCTCGGAAACGGATATTAACCGGTGGAAGAACTGGACCAGATAACTAAAACAGCTTTACAACTGGTTTTAACTGCTCGGAAACCGGCCAATTGGTTTAAGAATGGACAAAGAGAAGAAAATGAAATTAGAAATTATCAAAGCAAGTAAAGCAATAAGAAACAAGTATCTGGCTTTGAAAAGAGGTAAATTGGAACGAGACTATGAGCTGGCGCAAAAGTATAAACCGATCACCAAGTCTCTCAAAGAGCTTGAGCGAACGGTAAAAACTGAAAAAGATTCCGCTAATTACTTACCTGTAAAGAAATCTGCTGACGATAGCTTGGCGGAACCGGAAAGAAAACTGCAAAAGCAAATCGGTCTTCCACAACCCAGTTTTGTTGAATCGGAAGCTGCTGCCGGATATAGTCCGCTTTCGGACGTTGTTCCGCTTTCTTCGGACGTCCAAGAAGGACCTAGTTTTGTTGTCGGACAACAACGACGATTCAGTCTTCCACAACCCAGTTTTGTTCAATCGGAAGATGTTGCCGGATATGATACGTTTTCGTCCGAGGAGGAAGAAGAAATCGATGAAGAGAGAAGACTTTCCGATTACCAAAATTTATATCAAATAATGTCTCCCACTCCTAGAGACGAATACCTTAAGATGTACGATCCACTTCCCAGAGGATACATTGATGGTTTATTACAAGACGTCAATAATGAGTACGACAATGTGTACGGCATTCGCTATAATCCTGTTACGGACGCTTGGCGAATCGGCAATAGCGATGTGCAATTAAAAAAAAAAGATTTGATAATTAAAGGTGTTACGTACATTATATTACGTTATATTATGTTACGTTATAACGTAACATAATATATTATGTTACGTTATATTATGTTACGTACATGTATATTGGCACACCGGGGCTTTATGAATTACTCTTTAAAAAGCAACCGATCGGTCATAAGAACGAAGATCTCGAGAACTATCAGCATATACTAGATCGCACGCACGCTCACAGAAGAGGCAATGATCCGGCAGGGCAAATAAAGGGAGTGTCGAAGTGAAAAATACAGAAGTATAATTCAACCGTTGTTCGAAAGAAGATCTCGCGCTAAAACATGGAGCGGTAAAGGATTAGAAATTGAAAATAAACCGTTTCAGTATATATACTGGGATAACATCAACGAGATGGTGGATCGTCTGAAATTGTTGAAGGCTTCTTCACAGGCGGGACACACGGGCCATAATAACGAGATTATTGCGATCATCGAAGAACTGAAAGAAGCCGATGTAATAGAATGAGCGTCGATAAATTCGGCAGATATTTACGAAAAACGAAAACAACTCGAGGACCTCCCGGTTTAGGATTTTCTCTCACAAGTGATAAACATTATATCGGGAACAAACGACTGTGTAACGTCGGCTCGAGCATCAATCCAAGAGACACGACCAATAAAAAATACGTGTACGAGATAAAGGAAAAAATCAAAAACGATTCTAGGACCATACAAAATCAAGTTACGGACGTGAAATCGAAAATCGAAGGAATATTTCGATCGCAAGCTCTCTATCTCGGCGATCTGAAACGAGAGCTAAACGTATTTCAAGAACAAGTGAAGCTGATTAATATTAGATTAGATAAGTTGGAGCAGCGGTTCGGTGAAGGGCACAGCAATGAGCCAAATTAAACGTGACGTCGTCAATGAGTTACACAAACCTGCGAGGAAAAATTTCTCGAGATTCATAATTGTAGTCTTTGGACGATCTTTGCCAAGCTGATCTGTGCGAATTTATTCCTTATGCGCGTGGAAATAAAGGTCATAATTACATATTAGTTGTCATAGATTGCTTTTCTAAGTATTTGTGGACGCGACCGGTGAAAAGGAAGACAGGCGAGCTCATAACTCAAGCTATGCTCGAAATATTGAATACCAACAAGAGGACGCCCGCAAATTTACACACCGACGAGGGAAAAGACAACCAAAAGTTTAAAGATTTGACAAATAGATACGGAATAAATCATTACTCAACATTTTCTCCGATAAAGGCCGCCATGGTAGAGATAGTTATACGGACAATTAAAGAAAATCTGTACAGAGAATTCAGTATGCGCGGCAAATTTAAATGGTTCGATTTATTGCAAACGATTGTGGACAAATACAACGCGAGCGTGCACAGAACAATAGGCATGGCTCCTAAAGATGTGAACAAGACAAATGAAAAGACACTTTTAGAAACGGTATACAATAAGATTAAAATTGCTGGCAAAGCGAAATTTCGTATCGGTGATGTCGTTCGCATCAGCAAATATAAAGGAGTATTCGAAAAGGGGTTTACACCGTCGTGGTCCACGGAACTGTTCAAAATCGCTAAAATTCAAGTTACTAATCCCGTTACTTACCTGCTAGAAGACATGTCGAAGCAACCGATTTTGGGCGACTTCTATAACGAAGAACTCCAACGAGCTAAACACGAAGATGTTTATTTGGTGGAAAAAGTTTTGAGAAAAAAAGGAGGAAAAGCCTATGTGAAATGGTTGGGCATTCCTGAAAAATCTTGGGTTAAACTGTCAAATATTGTTTAATTGTATGACCGTATAGAAATAAATTGATTTGCTTTTTTTAAAGAAAAATAGTTTTATTGATTCCTCTTATTTAAAAAAACACATTTTATATGGCACATACAAATTATCGTTAACAATATATTGAAAAACAGTGCGATACAACTTTCAAAAAATGCATACGAACAATAAGTATTTTCATTATCGTTATACAAAAACAAATTATGGTTGAAATCAATTTGCGTTAAGTTGCCACATTCCGAATCGAAAAAATAATCTGCATATTCGTGCGAAATATTTAGCGCAATCTTCCAGTCGCTGTCTTCAATTTGCCGACGACCTTGATGAAAACAAGGAAGTTTGTAATACAGCAACGCCTGATCTTGATTTGTTAAATTTACGTCGAACATGTTTGCAAGCTGAATCCAATTCTCAGGCCAAACGCTATTTTCATAATCTGTACACACGTAACACTCAGTTATGTTCGAATTATTAATGTTTATATAAAACGTATTGTTCGCAATTACCGCGAATACAATCGCGGCAGCAAGGAGACCCATTTTCACACGGACGCACTCTCGTCGTTGTTTAGGCACACAGGGCACAAATGCAGAGAAATCGGAGGTCCTTCCTACTGCGTTTCGCCGGTGTTATAATATAAATAACAAGGTAATTTACGCTGCAGCTCTTTATCTTGCTTCAAACGATCGGGTAATCGCTCCCAAATATCGATTAAATTTAACGCACATTGTTGCAGTAAAATGTATCTGAGAATGTAGAAAATTAGATCCGTATCGATATTGCTCAAACCGAAATTTTTATGGTTATATTCATTGATTTTATCCACGATTTCAAGTATCTCTTCTAACGTTTTCATTGCGACTGACCGACGACGGTTGATCCCATTAAAATCGAGTTTTTATATCTTCCCACGTCGAGTTTTATTTTGTCCTCGTGATTTGCCAACAATTCTAGCAAACAATCGATACTTTCTGAATACCATTGCACATTTCCATCCTCTGCTTTTGGGATTCCGATAATAAAATTACGTGCATATGAAATTAAGTTTTCATTATCCGGGACATAAGTGGCGATTAAATCTATAATTTTATTGTAGTAGCCGTTGAACGTAAGTTTTTCGAGCCTTTTGATGCGGTAATCGACGACATGTAATAATTTACTTAATATTTTAAACATAGATTTATCCAATTCTATTTCTGTTTCGCCTTTAATAATTTTCACTTTAAATTTACCTTTGTGACTCGATAAAAAATAATTTGATATCACTGTCGCAAAGCTCGAAATTGGAAATCGTCTTCGTGTCCGCACATTGTTGGCACCTCGTACTTTTTAATTTCAGATGATCTTCGATGCGAGGAAAGTATTTGATGAATTGATTCCACTCGTTGCCGTTAAACGTTAAACATTTTGGTTTTGAGCTGTACGTTAGTTTTACCAACGGTTCAAAATTATTCATTACACCGAGTCCCGTTGAAATTTTTGCAGATCTGCTTAGCTTGTAAGACACCTCGCTAACTAAACGAAAATCACTATTTCGTCTGCATTCTTGCAGAAAACTTTCCAGAAACTCTAACGACGACGATGATGCCATTTTCAGATGTATACTTGCACTTATTTACGCACGCTGCGAGACTAAACGATCGAAAGCAAACTTGCGCTCTTAAATAAGGAGGAGAGGAAAAAATGTGAGCGTAATTTATTTTAAACCAATAAAAAAAGACGTATTATACACGATGTTTCATAACTCGAAGTGAAGAATTAACCCTTTCCAGTCAAATGATTACATTTGGAATCATTTCATAGATTACTGTAATTTTTCCTAAATATAATATAATTTTCTGTTTGAATGTAGTAATCTGATTGCATTTAATACTACTAGATAGTACTAACTTCTTATAAGGTTGTATGGGTAAAATTTATTTGAAAGAAACGGTTGTATTCAACATTAGCTATCGGTGACGTTTTGGCGTTTGATCTGCGAAGACAACCAAAAATAAGGTAAGTTTTGCTACCTTACTGCTTCTAGAAAAAATTGTACCGTTTTATTGTTTTGTTTAGCTTCTGTAAATCATATTATTTATTTGAATTTTCTAAAAACATTTGTAATAACTAGAAATATTCAAATGATTCCAACCGGAATCATTGGTCACAACAAGTAAGTCCATTTGGAATCATTGGGATTATTTGAAATTATATTGATCTTATTTGCAGATATAAATTTATAGTTTAGCCTGAATCTTTCCACCCCCTAATAAACTTATTCGACGAGTAACTTCTCGAATGCAGTTATTTTTACTATAACTGACATAACACTGCAACCTATTCCAAAGAACTGTTACAGAAATGTAGTAAGTGCATGTAACTGCAGGTTATTTTAGATCTGTTCTGTTACAGTTACTTGTGAGATTTTGTACGAACTTCCTGGTGGTCTGCTTATAATGTACATATCTATGTACCTTTAGACATATCGAGGGTATAAAAAAAATTCTCGAGTTAGCCTTGGAAACAAAAGTTCATATGGTAGATTATATGAAACTTTTGTTTCCAAGACTAACTCGAGGTGATTTTTTAAATCCCAATGATTCCAATTGGAATCAATTTTTCTAATCTTATTATTTCAATAGATTACTATTATATTCTCAAAATAAACGTTTATTATCATTAGTTCTTGAACTGCAAATCAGAAAAAAAAGTCGATGTGCTTTTTTTGAAGAAAAAAATTATTTGGACTGGAAAGGGTTAAGGAACGTGTACGCGGTGATAAAAAATGTGAAATATTTTTGTAAGTTATGAAATAAATATTTAACTTTTTTTTATCACCCCGTATATGTTCCTTAATTCTACGCCGCGAGTTATGAAACATCCTGTATTTTTAATTTTAAATCTAATGCGCACACGTAGATTACTCAATGCATTGCAATTTACTGATAAGAGAAATGCGCCGCGAACTGCAGCACAGCACTTTTCCCTACAGAAAAGAGTTCATTTTGTTTTCTGCGCCTTAATTATGGATACCATTTCGAATATAAATAGTGCTACTTCGTTAAAATCATTACCTATTAAGAACTTGTCGGAGCTGGAAATCAATCGCAAGTATCCGTTGTCCGATTTAAAATATGTAAAAACGAAATTTGGAGAATCATTGCTGGCGGAACTCGATCAAGAGTTTGTCGTGTTTCTGCCTCGTCGATTTAACAAAGCCATACCCGAAGATAAGATAGGTGACTTGTTGTCTTCGCAATGCGGCTTGATTGAAATTGCGCAATTGATTGATTGCGAATTGGTGAAATTAGCCAGTAAACCGCAGCCGGCTTATGACCTTGAATTTGAGAAATATTAAAAATACAAGTAAGTACAAAATTATTATTATCTTATCTTATTTCAAGTCGCTAAAATTAGTCTCTCTTTTTTTTCCAGCTCGTTAACGTAAAAAAATATTAGCTTAGTTATAAACATAATTTTAAAATTAGATTATTATTAAACATTGAAATGGATTTACGAGAATATTTAAATGTGTTTCGTTTATTGGATGAGTGCGCCGATAAATCAGATGCTTATAAAATTGCAAAACTAAACAAAAAAAATATTAAAACGTTAAACGAGCTAATGAGAAATTGTCCGTCGGTGCACGATAAGAAACAAATTGAAAGGTTAATTGCAAAATTACATTCATTCGACGTAAAACTGGAATTAAAAATTAAAACGTTGCCGATTGGTCGAGGTTTAAGAACAAGTCGTCGACCCGGAACAGAATTAATAAAATCAACCGAATTCAGTGGAAGGATGTAAGTTTTAAATTAAATGCGTAAGTATTTTTTCTAATTTGTTTTTTTTAATTTACAGCTGCAATCTGCATTTAAAAGCAGAATTCGTACCGGAGTAATAATCAATAAAACTCATACACAACCGCAAAGCTTTTTCCTAGACGTCTCTTCTCTGATTAGAACTAGAATCGGAAATCAATTGGTGAAAACGCCTTCGATGAAGATAAATTTGGTATTTTGCGGTGAATTTGTAAAACCTCAAACCGATGTCTCGGAATATAAGTTTTTCAATACCAAAAATCTCGTGATCAACATTGGAGCAAATCTAGACGAAATTTTAAACGAATTGTTTAACGAAATCATGGTGCAGGTAAGTTTAAAACGAAATATTCTGCCACATATTAATTTTCTTTTTTTTACTTTCTTATCAGCTTTCAGAATTTCAAGAGAGACAGAGCGGCTGGGCGTTATCGGCAATCCTGAACCTGGTCGTGGCGTTTTGCAAGTACACGCCGTTGAGAGGAGGAGGAAAGAAAGATAACGGTAGCAAGTGCTACCGTGGATCTGCCGGACGAACTTCGGCGAAAAAGTAACGTCATATTGAACTTCAAAAATCGAGACCGACGATGCTTCGCGTATTGCCTTTTGGCGCACCTATTTCCGGCGAGAAACGGTCAAGATGCGTGCGATCCTTCTACGTATCATCAAAATATATACGATTTTTTTAATTTTAAAGGTATATGTTTTCCTGTAAATCTGTGCGACTTACAGAAATTCGAAAACGCCAATAAATTTATTTCAATTAACGTATACGGTTATGAAAACAAGAGCATCGTGGGTCCGCTTTATCATACAAGAAATGTCAAAAACTGTCACGTAAATTTATTATACTTAAAGAAAAGTCAACGCGTAGGTCATTTTTGTCTCATTAAAAATTTATTAGAACTTATGCAGGTATCAAATTTCATCAAATATGCGTGTCAAGTTCATTTGCGATCGCTGCTTGTGTTATTTTTCATCCAAGGACAAATTAAATCGTCGTGTCAGATTGCTCGCGTCACGAGGCCGTAAAAATTGAATTACCTAAAGACGGAGAAAACATTGATAAATTCAAACAATTTGCAGCCACCATGCCTTTGCCGTTTGTCATTTACGCGGACTTCGAAGCTCTAACGAAACCTATTCATTCCTGTGACGATACTTTAGAAAAAGCATTCACGAACGCCTATCAACGGCACGAAGCCTTTAGCGTTGCATATTTAACAGTCTGTTCTCACGACGATCGACTAAATCATTTTGAAATTTACCGCGGCGAAAACCCTGCTGAGTGGTTCGTAAATAAATTATTAGGAGAAGCGTTAAGAATATTATTCCCGTGATTGTACACAATTTATCTCATTACGATAGTCACTTTATAATAGAAGCTCTCGCAAACGTAAACGACGAAAATGTGGAAATTTTAGCAAACACAACTGATACTTACATATCGTTCTCGAAAAGGGTAGGCGATGTGACGTTACGTTTCTTAGATTCGTTTCGTTTCATGCCCTCGTCTCTTGAAACATTAGCGAAAAATTTGAAACCAGAACAAATAAATTAAATTGATTTGTTTAATTGGCAGTATTAGAAAAATAGAATATCTTATAAGTCACGTGAATTATTTCAGCCTTCTTGGGCTTCATCAGAGATATGTACTAAAAAATTACTTTTTGAAAGGATAATAATTAAATTATACACTTACATATTTTTGAAATTTCCAATAACCCAAAAACAAACCCGTAAAGAAAACTTTTTGAAAAACTATCTAATACTTCGCAAAATTGAAAGGAAACAGTTATGTTTTCATCTTTCAAAATGCAAAATGTGACACTATAATACGTTATTTATTTTAGTGCCACTATAATACGTTATTTATTTTAGTGTCACATTTTGCATTTTGAAAGATGAAAACATAACTGTTTCCTTTCAATTTTGCGAAGTATTAGATAGTTTTTCAAAAAGTTTTCTTTACGGGTTTGTTTTTGGGTTATTGGAAATTTCAAAAATATGTAAGTGTTTAATTTAATTATTATCCTTTCAAAAAGTAATTTTTTAGTACATACCCGTTTAATTTGATAAACCGATCTACGTTGGCATGGCAGTCCTTGACATTTCAAAAACAGTCATGTATAGTTTTCTTTATGATTACATCAGAGAAAATGTGGAGCCCTTATTTAATGTCACAGTATGTTACACGGACACGGACAGTTTTATTTTTAAATTCTCTCCAAAACATCCCGAACGCGTCTGGAGTATTTATGAAATTATAAAACGGGATGCAAATAAAATTTTTGTGTACTTCAGATTACTCCGCAGATAACACTTTCGGAATACCTTTGGTTAATAAGAAAGTTATCGGTAAATTTAAAGACGAACTGTGCGGACAGATAATAACTGAGTTCGTTGGAATTAGAGCTAAAGTTTACGCCATCAGAGTGGGAAAAGAAGTAAAATTTAAAAAATTGAAGGGCGTAGGTCGTTCAGGAATTAAAAAAATAACTTTTCAGGATTATTATGACTGTTTGTTTGATAATAAAAAATTAATGTCAAAATTCAATAGCATTAGGTCAATAAATCATCAATTATTAACCGTTACCATAAATAAAACTGCCTTAGATGCTCAAGATGACAAACGACATTACGATCTTGTAACGGACATTAATTCGTTGCCGTTGGGACATTATAAATTAAAATGAAATTGTATGTAATTTTGTAATTATGTATTAAAATTAACACTTAAAATACAAGTTTAATACTAAAATGCTTTAATAATAAATATCTTTCCGATTACGACCTACAAGTTCATATGAATTTAGGCAGATAAAATAAAATAATTTCTGTTTTCTCATGTTAAATATCTATGTACCTATGTCCAGTGGCGTAGCTATCATATGGCAAAGTGGTGCAGTGCACGGGGGCCCTCAGGCTCAAGGGAGCCCTCGAGCAACCCTGAAGTTCCGAAGCGAAGTGCGTTTCTGTTCAACCATTTAATTAAAATTTTTTTGTGCAAATCGGTTTTGATTGCAGCGGATTCCCCGAGCAGGCTCCGTAGAGCTGTTTCAGGCCTAGTTGGACCTTCATCAGCAGAACCGTAGCCCGAGAACTCCACTGCAAACCAAACAGGCCTAGTTGGGCCTTCATCAGCAGAACCGCCCGCGAACTCCACTGCAAACCAAACCGATATTCATTACTTTCACATCGCATTGGCCATTAACCCTAGGACATATCAGTTTGGTTTGCAGTGGAGTTCTCGGGCTACGGTTCTGCTGATGAAGGCCCAACTAGGCCTGAAACAGCTGTACAGAGCCTGCTCGGGGAATCCGCTGCAATCAAAACCGATTTGCACAAAATTTTTCAAAATTCTCTATGTTTTGACAGCACATGGCCGCCTTGCATTGGGATGGCTTATTATGTAGCGGACTGGCTTCAATTTGTCAATCCTACTGCAATATCAGGTCAACAAGCGATCGAAAGATGTCGCTACTTAAATGTTCATTTAATTAAACTATAGAATTATGTAATAAGTATGTAATTATACATTCTGTTCAAACTTAAGTCTACTAACTTTGTTATTACAAATGCTACAAATTCGGTTAAATTAAGAAACTAGCAGTAGTTTTCACACTGATTACACTGATCCAGTCAGAAAATCAATTGAAAGTCGCGCTTATGAGATAAAGTCAAAAAGACACTTTTTTAGATGGAACATCGTTTATATTATAGTGAAACTTGCTTATAACGAGCACTGGTTATAACGAGAACTCGGTTATAACGAGGAAATTAAAAAGTCCTGTTTCTAGATATGGTAAATTACATATATAGGTAAATATTTGTTTAAAACGAGTACTTAAAGTTGGTTCTCGTCCGATGAAAATTGTATCACAAAATCTTTAAACCGGACACTAAATAGCGCACAAAATACTTAACGTTTCGCCGTCGTTCGACAGCTTCGTCAGAAATGAAAAATATAAACCTACGACATTTTTACTTTACACATTTCTATAAAACGTCTTTAAAAATATTAGACTCGTAATATAAAATATTAGTATTTTCAAAATCAAAGTTATGGTCATTTTCTACATTTTTTATACTTTTCACTTCTGACGAAGCTGTCGAGCGATGGCTAAACGTTAAGTGCTAAACGTTATGCGCTATTTAGTGTCCGGTTTAAAGATTTTGTGATAAAACGAGTACGTTTATTACGAGACCTTGCTTATAACGGCCAATTTTGTAATTTTTTTGTTTTACCTTGCATATAGCGAGCTTAATTTCTAAAAATTTTGAAATATTTTTGTTTGATGTAGAAGTACGTACTATGCCCGACGAAAAATCTAAATACGATGAATTAATTGTTAATTTTCTTTTTGTTTTTTTGCGTATTTTTTACGTTACCATAAAACAAGCAAAATAAATTGTTTAAAATTGTATTCAAACTTACTAGTTTATTAAATAAACACAAAAATGCAGGAGTACAGTTGTCCCAGATTCTTTTGGTGTTCATAGAACATATCACATATGCATATATTTTTTTCATTTATAACGAGCACTTGTCATATCCGAGATTTACTGTACTTTACCAATCGATAGAAATAAAATTCTTAATTACAATTGTCCTTTGTTATTTTTTCGTAAACTAATAAATAAAGAAGCTATTTTGATTTTTACAAAATCATCAAAAGTGCTTGTGCTTTGGAAACAAAACATCTGTAAATCTCCGTAATCTGTTAGTAGAGTATTGTTTTAGAAGTTTGTGGTTTATTTCTTGCTAAAAAATGGTTTTTACACATCTAGAAAAAATTATAAAAATTGTTATAATTTGTGTTCATTTTTCTGAATGCGTGTAAAAACCACAAACAAATGTACAAAAAGAGTCATAATTTTTGTTCATTTTTCTAGTTGCATGTAAAAATCACGAAAAATTGTTCAAAAATTGTCATAAATTTACTTATTTTTCTAGAAAGTAGGTACGTGTATAAACCTTAAAATATTATTTTGGTTAGGAGCCCAGATTTCTTTTTGCACCGGGGCCCTTGGTCACCTAGATACGCCACTGTGTATGTCTCATTGTCAAGTGGACAACCGGTATGTGCCTATGTATGTATGTAACTCATAGATTAAAAATTTTTAATTTTATGCTTCTATTGTATTATTAGAATTAATTGTAATCTGATAAAAATAAAAAATTGGTTCACAATAAATAATAAAATAAGAAGTAATCAACATAGCTTCTTGCTCGAATTCAACTGTCTATTTCAACTTGAATACTGACGAAAATGAGTGCAAAGAGAGAGAAAGATAGACTGAGCATCCACTAAGAGTGACAATGATGGCACAATACCGATACCATGTGGTTTGGTTCAAATTAGTTACATAACTTGATTTAATACTTCAGTTTAATACACATTTTCTTTATCAAATATGCTTCTCAAGGGATAATGGACTAAATTACATGTATAAATTAAAACCATCTTAAAAATTAGAAATGAAAAGTGCAAAATTAAAAAATATTTAAATGTAAAATGAAATTATTTAATAACATTCGTTATAAATTACCGACCATACCTAACATCTCTAAATTGGACTTGTCTGTCTCGAATTCGTCTACTGCACATAGCCACGCCTACTTATCGTGAAAGCACTCTACGTCGGCATATTTAGCGACACGTACCACGTAAGCACTATAAGGCGCTATCTTACTTCGAACTCTTTTTGGACTCTCTCGGCGTTAAACTTCGTTCGATTCATAAAGGCCTCTTGTTACACTATTCCTATGTGATGAAATTTTTTCTGTTAAATTATTTTTTCGAAATTCTAAGAATAAAACTAACTTTTAAAAATTCGGAAACTCTCGTCATTTTCATAAAATACTGAATTAATCACTTTTGGACTGACATGTTAATAAAAAACTCATTTAGATATAGGTATCAGAAATGTAATTTAAAACATAAAAGCTAATCTCATTAAAAACACTTTATGTAAAGTATAGTTTTTATTCGGTATTTTAAACTCGACGTTTTCTAATCCAATTGAATGTAATAAATTTAAAAAAAACCGTCTGCGCAGGTCCCTCAATCGTCTGGAGCTTTTGGCTTTTGTACAAGTTTCATTTTCAAGAGAGATTACAGATCGCTACAAAACTAGCTAAAATAGCTAGTTTCACGCCATCTATCCCTCAATTATAAAATACCGTCAGCGCCATCTATATCTCTCTTGTATCGGCGGTCACGCTTAAAGGCGTAAGGCTGGGTATCTTAATATACTCTTATAATCAATGGTAGTAGTAGCTTACTCATTTATATCCATAAAAAATATTTAAAATAATCAAATTTGCTCTTGGGTTCTTAACTGTTGCATGCACAAGAAAATTTCTCCGTTTCATTATACATTGAACAGGATCTGGAAACAGAAATCAGTTTCTGGAAAACAGATATCTGTTTCAGAGCTGTTTCAGGAAAACAGGTAACAGTATCCAGGAAAAGAGGTAGCTGTTTCTGGGAAACAAATAGCTGTTTCTGGAAAACAGGTATCTGTTTCTGGAAAACAGATAGCTGCTTCTGGAAAACAGATGGTTCAGGAAAACGGGTAGTTGTTTCTGGAAAACGGGTAACTGTTTCAGGAAAACAGGTAACAATATCCAGGAAAAGAGGCAGCTGTTTTAGAAAACAAATAACAGTATCTGTGAAACAGGTCACTTATCAGTTACCAATTTTCTTATACAGGAGACAGTTTGTGCTGGTTTCATTGTAAAAAAACAGAAACCATGTTTTGGAAACAGATCAGTTACCAGTTACAATCGAGACAATATCATTCCTATACGTTCTGGTAATGAAATCTACAAAAATGAATGTTAACGTGGAACGAGATCTACATGAGTTGAATATTTTCTTCATTTCTTTGCAAGCCATTCAATAAATTCAACATATTCATTTGAACACGAGTGGAGAGTAAACAAATTTTGTTTAATTAAAAGAGACATGAATCCTTGAGCAGATAACTCCCGACGATTATTTCCACATTAACGAGTTTAATATCATCGTTAAAATTTGATCCCGGATTTGAGTGTCAACGTGAACGCTGTTGTGTGCATACATTTACGTAGTTGAACAAATTCATCATATTCATTTGGGCACGAACGAAAGCATGGAGAGTCAAAACTTGTAAACTTCCAACGATTACTTCCATATTATCGAGTTAACCTCAGATTTGAGTTCATAAGGGAGAATTAAAAATTATGTGAGTTCGTTTCAGAGCAGTTTTCAAAGTTCCATCTCTGGAAGTATCGACAATATAAAAAAGCCAAGAATATTATATCGAAGTTAAATAACAGATATACAGGTACAAAGCGTGAACTTTTACTGTAGAATATTATTAGTTTATTTATCGATTTTTGACACATTTGTCTATTTATTGTTAATTAATTGTTACACTTAATTTTCCCGGCTTTCGATGTAAATAATTTTAATTAAGCAAGAAATGATTGTATAAGGTCAAAGAACCGCAATGTAGGTTCAACTACATGCAGCATAATGTTATCTGAGCCTGCGGTTTAAGAATTTTTTTAGTAAACAAATTTTCATATCAATTAAACATATTAATATACACTGTAAACTTATACACTGTTAGTTTTAAGAATCTATTATTGAAAGGGTTTGAAGGAAAAATAATGGAATAATATAATGTTTTATTTTGTTTTATTTTATAATTAAATTAAATTTCTTAATATTAAAAGTTATATTAACGATTGTAGACAAAGTCGAATTACTTTTCAGTTCTTGAAACTCCTCTAGCTGCTTCAATATAGGCTCCTTGACGTTCTCATTCCTTAACATCTGTATCCAAGTATATATCAACATTTCTAGTATTCATATACTTGTTTTCCATTCTTTCCCCATCAACTTCCTTCATAATAAATTCTCAACATAGTACTGCATTAACTTTAAATGCATCACCATTTTTCTCGTCGTCGAAAAACTGTTGACGCGTCATCCAAAAATGCTCGAAAATCTTTGTTTCAGGTTTATAACAGCCGCTGTTCGTATGCGACCTTGAAATGCAGACTGAAAATCTTCCCATTTCACACGTTTCAAGACATTATTCTCTGGCGGCGAATTCTTGTTTTGCTGAGCTTGGATAATGCTTCGAAAACCTTTTATGTGAACACATTAAGTGCTGCTTCGTTCCTGAAGATAGTTTTCACACTTCTTCTCAGAAAAGCGTTTATCGCTCGCAACCGTTTATTTCTCAATTTAATGTAGGCTTTAGCGCTATCGAGATCTCCAATAGTTGTAACTAAGTCTTTTAGTTCTCCAACGTAAGCTGACGCTTGATTGTCGAATGGAGACATTTTCGCTTGCATTTCTAAATTCGAACTGAACTCATCCCAATACATTTTAATTTATATTAATTGTCCCGTTTTTAATTAAAAACACTATTCTATTATGATTCCAAGGAAAGCTGCTTTCATTATCAATGCAGTAACGAGAATTATTCCAATCATAATCGGACACCCTAATATCTCTGTGAAACAAACTAGCGATCCATAATTTAGGATTTTGCAAGTTCAGTTTCAATTTAGTTAAATGAACTGCAAGCTTATCTATTAAACTCTTCAGCAACGGGTTCTTTATGTTGATCGCAAAAAAGTACGAGGTGCCAACAATGTGCATGCATGGAGGAAAACACGAAGACTATTTCCAATTTCGAGCTTTGCGACAGTGATATCAAATTATTTTTTATCGAGTCCAAAGGTAAATTTAAAGTGAAAATTATTAAAGGCGAAACCGAAATAGAATTGGATAAATTTATGTTTAAAATATTAAGTAAATTATTACATGTCGTCGGTTACCGCATCAAAAGACTCGAAAAACTTACGTTCAACGGCTACTACAATCAAATTGTAGAATTAATCGCCACTTTCGTATGCCCATAATTTTATTATTGGAATCCCAAAAGCAGAGGACGGAAATGTGCAATGGTATTCAGAAAGTATTGATGGTTTGCTGGAATTGTTGGCAAATCACGAAGACAAAATAAAACTCGACCTGGGGAGATATAAAAACTCGATTTTATGGGATCAGCCGCCGTCGGCCAGTCGCAATGAAAACGTTAGAAGAGATACTTGAAATCGTGGATAAAATATTGAAATATAACAACCAAAATTTCGGTTTGAGCAATATCAATACGGATCTAATTCCCTACATTCCCAGATACATTTTACTGCAACAAACTACGTTAAATGTAATTGATATATGGGAGCGATTGCCCGATCGTTTGAAGCAAGATAAAGAGTTGCAGCGTAAATTACCTTGTTATTTACATTATAACACCGACGAAACGCAGTGGGACGGACCTCCGATTTCTCTGCATTTGCGTCCTGTGTGCCTAAACAACGACGAGAGTGCGTCCGTGTGAAAATGGGTCTCCTTGCTGCCGCGATTGTTTTCGCGGTAATTGCGAACAATACGTTTTATATAAACATTAATAATTCAAACATAACTGAGTGTTACGTGTGTACAGATTACGAAAATAGCGTTTGGCCTAAGAACCAATTCTTAGGCCAAATCCAAATTCAGCTTGCTTGGGAAGGTTCAAACACGTTCGAAGTAAATTAATTAAGATCAAGATCAGACGTTGCTGTTTTACAAACTTCGTTGTTTTCATCAAGGTCGTCGGCAAATTGAAGACAGCGACTGGAAGATTGCGCTAAATATTTCGCATGACTATGCAGATTATTTTTTCGACTCGGAATATGTCAACTTAACGCAAATTGATTTTAATCATAATTTGTTTTTGTATAACGATAATGAAAATACTTATTGTTCGCATGCATTTTTCGTAAGTTGTATCGCACTATTTTTCAATATATTGTTAACGATAATTTGTATGTGTCATATAAAATGTCTTTTTATGTATGTAATCAGTATGTAATCAGAGTAATTAATAAAACTATTTTTCTTTAAAAATAATCAAATCAATTTATTTATTTCTACCCAGCGAAAACATTCATTTATTCAACGTTTATTCAACGTTAATTTCACGTTGTTACGGTGGAAATAACGTTATTCGTTGAAAAATGCAACGTTGTTTTTTGGTTGAATTAGCAACCATAATTATACCACGTTTGTATAACGTGTTTTTTAACGATCAGTTTAATATGGACGTAATTATAACGTGAAATAAATATGTAATCATTTTGTCTTTTTACCACGTGATTTATACTATGAGTAAATGCGATGTATCTACCGTACGTTGATTACCATATCTTTTCAACGTTAATTCAACATCTACTATTCTACGTAATAAATGAGAAATAAGTTAACGAAATTAATACGTTAGATAAATCATAATTTACAACTAAATTTTTAACCCACGTTTTATAACGTTATTTTAACGTACACCGAATAAATATGCGTTACAAAACGTGATGTTGACGTTAGAAAACACTTAATTGTACAGTGATTTTCTATCGTGTTTCACGCCTTTGAATTCTAATTTTACTAAAAATCTCTGAAATGTGAGGTTCTTCTCTATGCTTGGCAGCTTTGAAATGAAACGAAACAGGTATAAAAAGTACTGCTGATTTGCACATACGAGTCAACCGTAACCTCTTTTTAAGTTGACGTAATCTGTCAAATTTTTTTAAGTTTGAATTTGATGCCCAAAATCTGTGATTAAAAATGTTAAAGAACGCAATAGTCAACCAATTATACATTGGAAAATTACGATTTGTAAAAAAATTCTTGGAACAGGTCAATTTTTATTTTTAATATATTACAAAGGGACTTTTTTAACTTTTCAATTATTTGGAGGGGTGAAACGACCCCTAACTATGTTTTTTTTAATGGAAGGATATGTTCAAAAAATTGGGAATACAGCTACGTTTTATTTTTTTATTTTTCTTTAACAGTAAAGGGTAAAAAAATAAAAAAAAGAATTTTTTACTAATACCGAAGTACGAATTGCCTCAATGAAGTTTTTCCCAATAGGTGGACAGGAAGAAGAGGACCGATGACCGATTGAGTGGCCAACAAGATCTCCCCTTTAGACTTTTTTTTATAGGGGTATTTAAAAAGTAAAGTTTGTGTGACTAAACCAAACGACAGCAGAACTTCAGAACTTCAAATTCGGCATGAAATTAGGAGAGTAACGCCGGAAATGTTACAAACTGTTAGGGATGGAATTTATAATCGATTAGGGTATTGCCAAGTGAGAGGTGGTGAGCTTTGGAACAAGCTTTAAGAAAAAAAAGTTACTCAACATAAAAAACATTAAAAAAAAATAGTTAGGGGTTGTTTTATCCCTCCAAATAATTAAAAAGTTAAAGAAATCCATTTATAATATGCGCCACAAAAATAAAAATTGACTTATTTGCAGATATAAATTTATAGTTTAGCCTGAATCTTTCCACCTCCTAATAAACTTATTCGATGAGTAACTTCTCGAATGCAGTTATTTTTACTATAACTGACATAACACTGCAACCTATTCTAAAGAACTGTTACAGAAATGTAGATCTGTTCTGTTACAGTTACTTGAGAGATTTTGTACGAACTTCCTGTGGTCTGCTTATAATGTACATACATACCTTTAGATATATCGAGGGTACAAAAAAAAATTCTCGAGTTAGCAGCCTTGGAAACAAAGGTTCATATGGTAGATTATATGATACTTTTGTTTCCAAGACTAACTCGAGGTGATTTTTTAAATCCCAATGATTCCAATTGGGATCAATTTTTCTAATCTTATTATTTCAATAGATTACTATTATATTCTCAAAATAAACGTTTATTATCATTAGTTCTTGAACTGCAAATCAGAAAAAAAAGTCGATGTGCTTTTTTTGAAGAAAAAAATTATTTGGACTGGAAAGGGTTAAAAGAACTTGATTCGAGCATTGTTAAAACGTATCAATAACACACGAATTCAACGTTGATTAATTGTTATTCTACAACGTTTTTTAAACGTGGACAGAGACGTTTAAAAGAAATTGATTGTCGCGACATTTTTTCGTTGTTTCAACGTAACAATATCATATGAATTCAACGTTTGAGGTTACGTGTTATTCTACAACGTCTTTTACACGTATGTGTTTTCGATGGGTACGTTCATACAATTAAAAAATATTTGACAGTTTAACCCAAGATGGCCTAACCATTGCACGTAGGCTTTTCCTCCTTTTTTTCTCAAATTTTTTTTCCACCAAATAAACATCTTCGTGTTTAGCTCGTTGGAGTTCTTCGTTATAGAAGGCGCCCAAAATCGGTTGCTTCGACGTCTTCTAGCAGGTAAGTAACGGTATTAGTAACTTGAATTTGAACAATTTTGAACAGTTCCATGGACCACGACGGAGTAAACCCCTTTTCGAATACTCCTTTATATTTGCTGATGCGAACGACATCACCGACACGAAATTTCACTTTGCCCGCAATAGTAATCTTATTGTATATCGTTTCTAAAAGCGTCTTTTCATTTGTCTTCTTCACATCTTTAGGAGCCATGTTCGGTGCACACTCGCGCTGTATTTGTCCACAATCGTTTGCAATAAACCGAACCATTTAAATTTGCCGCGCATAGTGAATTCTCTGTACAGATTTTCTTTAATTATCCGTATCTCTCTCTACCATGGCGGCCTTTATCGAAGAAAATGTTCAGTAATCTATTTGTCAAATCTTTAAACTTTTGGTTGTAGAACTCTTTCCCTCGTCGGCGTGTAAATTTGCGGGCCTCTTCTTGTCGGTATTCAATATTTCGAGCATAGCTTGAGTTACGAGCTCGCCTGTCTTCATTTTCACCGGTTGCGCCCACAAATACTTAGAAAAGCAATCTAAAATGTAATTATAACCTTTATTTTCACACGCATAAGGAATAAATTCGCACAGATCAGCTTGCCAAAGATCGTCCACAGACTACAATTATGGATTCCCTCGAAAAAAATTTCCTCTCAGGTTTGTGTAACTCATTGACATCACGTTTAATTTGGCTCATTGCTAGCAATTTTATTGTGCCCTTCACCGAACCGCTGTTCCAACTTATCTAATCTATTACACTAGCCTGTGAAAAAAATATTTTTTTTGCGGATGAGATAAAATTGGGTGTTTTTGAATGATTTTGGCATTGTAAAATCTATTATTAGTTTTTTTCTATCACGTCAGGTTTAAAAAAAAATTAATTTACTGTGAAGGTCGGCTATATTGAACACCTTTGAAATGAACTCTTGGTTATAACGTTATATTATATATTTAGAGCAATTAAAAAACCTATTAAATACATGCCTCGTATTTATTTACCGGTTATAGTAAACTTTGGATATAACGAACCTGTTTTGTTGCTTTTTTTGGATTCGTTATAATATAACCAGACTTTACTGTATACAGTTGTCTCCGTATCGAGTTGACAAGAGGAAAAACTTTTTTAATGTCAATTTTACGTAAAAAAGTTATTCTTTACAAAAACTTTAAACGACAGTCTGTCTATAAAGTTCAAATTTCTTAGTTTCATCAAAAGTAACGTTTTTATTATTGACTTTACGCGAAAATTCTACTGTTCGAGCACCTTCAGAAACTTTAACTTTTTGAACATATACACTCTGTATAAAAAATTTCATTTTCTCGACAAGTCTCAGAAACTCAAATTGGAGTCACGAAATACAGAGTGATTCGGCTAAATTCTAGTAGGGTTCACCATATCACCTTAGCAGTTAGAACCTAAGTTACAAGGAGTATTCCGCAAGCCGATACCTTGCCCATAAAAGGGGAAACCAACAGTCAGTTAGCTTCACTTGTTCTTGAAATACGTTTAGCTCTCGTTTCAGATCGTCGAGGTAGAGAGCTTGCGATCGAAATATTCCTTCGATTTTCGATTTCACGTCCGTAACTTGATTTTGTATGGTCCTAGAATCATTTTTGATTTTTTCCTTTATCTCGTCCAGGTATTTTTTTATCATAATATGATATCATTTGTGAGAGAAAATCCTATTCCCGGAGGCCCTCGAGTTGTTTTCGTTTTGCGTAAATATCTGCCGAAATTATCGACGCTCGTTCTATTACATCGGCTTCTTTCAGTTCTTCGATGATCGCTATAATCTCGTTATTATGGCCCGTGTGTCCTGCCTATTGAGAAGCCTTCAACAATTTCAGACGATCCACCAGCTCGTTGATATCCCAATATATATACTGAGACGGTTTATTTTCAATTTCTAATCCTTCACCGCTCCAAGTTTTAGCGCGAGATCTTTCGAACAACGGTTGAATTATACTTCTGTATTTTTCACTTCGACTTCCCTTTGTTTGCCTTGCCGGACTATTGCCTCTTCTGTGAGCGTGCGTGCGATCTAGTATATGATGACAGTTCTCGAGATCTTCGTTCTTATAACCGATCGGTTGCTTTTTAAAGAGTAATTCATAAAGCCCCGGTGTGCCAATATATGTAAAATCTTTAATTATCAAATCTTTTTTTTTAATTGCACGTCGCGTCGCTATCGCCGATTCGCCAAGCGTCCGTAACAGGATTATAGCGAATGCCGTACACATTGTCGAACTCATTATTGACGTCATTTAATTTATTATTTCGAAGGCAGTCGAATAATCTACAATCATAAGAGATATCAAAAATTCAACGCCAATTGTGGACATCTGTGTTTAGAATTTTTATATACACTGTGTCCACATTTCGATGCTCACTATTGGTATCTCGGTTATTAGAAGACATAGAGCAACGGTTAAATGGGGAATGTTTTGCAGAATTCAATACTCATGACAGATCTCATTTCAAATTCACCATAACTTATTTAAATTTTAAGATAATTTGAAAAAAACCAAAATTTGCCGATTTCAATGTTCCTCAATAACTCGATAACACCTAAAGTGATTTCTTCTAAAGCTTTACAATGTTCAGACACTTTTTTAAGACAAAGCTTTTGATATAAACAGAAACCCCCGATTGTCATTTGTTTTCAAGTTATTAGTGCTAACTTTTGTTTTTCATACGGCAGCCATATTGGATTTTCGCTTAGTTAGATAGTCTAAAAAGAGCTTTTCAACGTTATATAACATACCCGAAAGAATTTTATTTATAGGAGATATAAATTAATTTCTAATATGAAATTAGTAGGCTCTGAAATTAAGCAACAATAAGAAATGAAAGATTAAAGATATGCTAAATAATACTGAAAACGAAATACGAAACGATAAGAAAGTCATAAAAGTAAAAAAGTAAAGAAGGAGTACTAAAAGCTAAGATTTACAAAGAAACTGTTCAATATGATGACCATTCTGTTCCATACACTGGCATTTTATTCTAACAGAATTACGAACTCTACATAGTGTGTTTCCGTTTAATGATCTTAGTACATTCACCATAAATAAAAGTCAAGGGGGGTAAGATGGGTTATCTCGCAGGCCATTCCACTGGTCCATTATTTGAAAGCAACCTCTCATTAAAGTTTTCTCTCAAGAAATGTTTTACGTCCTTCACATACTTCACCTACTAAACTGTAATCTTCATTAATAGTCATTATCATTTAAACCTTGTATAATTAATTGTTGTAAAGGTGGTATTTGGTTTTCTTCAAGGTTTTGTGAACAGACGATTTTGGAATTCCAGTTTCACGAGCATTATTTTACAGTATTACTTAGCATTTCTTTAAGCTTTCATTCCTTATTGTTGTTTAATTTCATAGCCTACTAATTTCATATTAGAAATTAATTCGTTTTTGTTAATATCTCCCCTACAAATAAAAATTTTTCGGGTATGTTATACATCGTTGAAAAGTTCTTTTTAAAGACTATCTAACGAAGCAAAAATCCAATATGGTTGCCACATGAAAAACAAAAGTTAGCACTAATAACTTGAAAACAAATGACAATCGGGGGTTTCTGTTTATATCAAAATCTTTGTCTTGTAAAAAAGTGTCTGAACATTGTAAAACTTTCGAAGAGATCACATTAGGTGTTATCCAGTTATTGAGGAACATTGAAATTGGCAAATTTTGGTTTTTTAAAATTATCTTAAAATTTAAAAAAGGTATGGTGAATTTGTAATTAGATCTGTCATGAGTATTGAATTCTGCAAAACATTCCCCATTTAACTGTTGCTCTATGTTTTCTAATAACCGAGATACCAATGGTGAGCATCGTAATGTGGACACGGTGTATAGAGGGCAAAGCATAGGAAAAAAATACCCAGTCATGTCGAGAATGTTCACGTTGGTGGGCAACAGTACCGTACTTTCGGTAAATTATTACCCGCCTATCGAACTGGATCCCCGTTACGAATATCAAATCGGATTACAAATAGCATATTTTCGCGACTGACCGTTCTAGACTTTCGACAGCGATTACTATTACCGCAACATTTTGACGAAATCCTACTATATACCGGTTATCGAGGGGAGCCCTTTCAGGACCAGCATCCGACTTTATTAGACTTTATTAGATGATAAAGTTATGGCATGCATACCGTTAAAATTTCTGCTCGGGGACGAAAACGGCAAGCATAAGCTTAGAAAAAATCGAATGGCACGTACCGCACATTACGCTCAACGACGAGATGAAATTGAAAATGCTACAGTTTCTACAAGAGTCAAAATCTATTTTCATTCCTTATCGACAATGGGAATTACATGAATTACCAATCATGCGCCCAATCCTTAATGATGTGTGGCCAATAAGAGCGACTACGAATTTAGAAAAACCTAGGTATGTTATCGTCGCTTTTCAAGACGCTAGAAAAGTCAAACCTACTAAATACACGTCAGAATTTCAATTAATCTCAATTCTGAAAGTTATCCTTATAAAAATTTAAATCTCGAAATGAGTAAAAATAAATTTGGCATTGCTTATCTGATGTACGTAGATTTTCAAAATAGTTATTACGGACGTGGCAACGAACCGATTCTAAATTTGGCGGAATTCTAGAAGAAAACTCTCTACGTAATAGACTGTTCGAAACAGAACGAGTCCGTAAAATCTTCGACTGTCGACATTAACTTAGAATTAGAGAACGAACAGGAATTCAAGCTCGCATACTGTCTTATTATCAATGACAAGATCGTTGAATATAACCCTGCAACAAATACAGTTAGAGATATAATTTAAACAAAATATATTTTATTTTATGTATTTAATTATCTGAAACATAATTTTTTAAACAATGAGTGCTTTTATTTTCTCCTCCACTTTAAACGAAAGGAGGCCGAGTGCATCTTCTCGCAGTCTTTGCGTTTGCTTCATCGAGTGGTGAGTGTACGCGAAATTATGAAGAGAAACGAAACATTTGCCAAAGAACCGGCCGTTGTAATAGAATTTAACGCGAATGATGAAGAAGAGCAAGACAATAACTGGATGCAAAACGCACGCGACAGATTCCGTTTCCGTCAACGTATTAAGAAATTATCGAAAATTCTCAATTCTATTCTACTCCGGAAGCACGAATTGTACAAGAAAGAAGCAAACGTAAAATCACTAGTTATTGATATAGAAGGATTCCAATTGGAATATTTTGTGGTAAAAGAATTGGCAATTAGAGACGCGTGTGGCATAGCACATTTCGTATTCGGCCCACCCGACATTATTTTCAATAAATTAAAAAAGGAACATAAAAGACTGAAAAATAATCAGCGAATCTACGTAAAAGGTTACCATAAGCAAATTTCCTCAAAGAGCATTTACCAGCGATAGAAATCGTAAACCTGGAATCCGATCGACTGTCCGAATTTAAACAAAAGAAATTCGTCTTGTCTGCATCACACAAACAATTACAGTATTTGTTCCATGACTAATGAATTTGTAAATATTTATTATCAAGTTATGATGAATATAAGTTTTTTTTTTTCATAGTAATATACTACATACGTAAGTAAAACGCATCTTTTATTTTTTAATACGCACGCCGGCATCATTTTCATCCGCTTCTGGTCGCGGAAATGGGCACGCCCCGAGGACCCATTTTATCGAAATTCCCGCCGCCGCCACGCCGCACAGTGGAACGATGTAATGGAACCTACTGGACATAGTTGTTATAGCTACCATAGGTGTACAGATTTTTATGAAAATTTGTGTGTTGTCAATATCACCTGCAATAGATGGTAAAAATTTAACTACGATTAATTCAACAGTTCATACACAAAATAATAAATTTCTCGTTTTATGTAATGTCAAGCCGTGTGTTAGTAGTGAGGCATAATGAAAGAAAAATGGAAACTGAAATTAATTTCTTTTACGGCGCTAATGGGTTGATTTCGTATGTTAGCGGAGAATTACCTAAAATTTGTAACATATAAGTGTAAATACATATAATAATATACAGAATGGTCCATAATAGGTCTCGCATTTTTTTTACAAAAAATTACTCTACGAAATGAAATTTGGTAGTTTACTAATAAAGGGAACATATCAACTTCTGCCATTAGGTACCAAAATTTCTAGACAAAAATTCACCATCAAGAATTTTTGATAGAAATTAAAATTTCTGTTTACAAACACCAAAAACTTACGAATCTAATCGTCATTAAGAATGGAAAAATGTTTGAATAATTGAAATGAAAAATGAAAAGAACACAAAATCTTGAACGCTCGAAAAGATATCAACAAACTGAAAGAAGTAGTAGAAAATTTGACCGTTTCTCAGGTGTTAAATAAAGTGTACATTTGCCTGGTACATACATTCTGCATCATTAAAGTAATTATTCTCGAAAATGGTTCACTTTAGCTCCACATACAAATAAGTATATCTTTCTTAATGAAAAATAAATATCCTTTAAATTAAAGTTAACGAATCATTTTTTGAATGACTTCATCTACAAATAAAATATAGTCAAAAACAACAGAATGTCAAAGTGCTGACAGCGCCCCCTACATTTATACAAAGAATAAAAAATATTCAGATTCAGCAATACGGAAAACTCCCACATGTAATTTTACAAGTAAATATAAGAAATAAGTGAGTTTTCATGAAAAACTGTAGTAACGAAATATTCTTTAAAACATCGTAGCTTATTAACGAAACAAAATTGTATTAATAATAATTAAAATTGACCCAAGGAAGCTACTCTTGAACTGTTATCCATTCTTTTCTGGGCACCCGATATAAGAAATACCTCAAATACCTACAGCTGGAATACATGTACAGTTTTTTTTTTATATATATATTTTGCACCCCATCTAGAGCCTTTATTTTAGGAGCTAGCCGAAAACGTATAGGGTTATAGTTATAGGGTTTTATATGTATTATCTTTTAGGGTTATCACGAAAAACAAAAGCGTAACGGAAAGTGGAGAAATGGAAATAGAATATTCCATGAGAAAAACAAAAATTGTTTTTTCCTCCACTTTTCGATGCGCTTTTGTTTTCTGTGATAGTTCTGAAAGATAATATACAACTGCAACTTTTATATTTAAATCTTTTTTCTAGCTGTTACAATAAAACCCCTAGATGGAATGCAAAATATCAAAAAGAAACCCTGCACATAAAAATGTAAATATTTTGTAAAGTCGCAGAAACTGTTGGTATCATCTTGAAACTTATTATCGTAGTGTGTTAATCCAGCACATTAAACAGCGCGATATTGCGAGAGTTTTACGAAATTGTCAATAATAGATTAAAATTAAAAATTTTTGTTTTCTTGCTAAACAATTCATTGGAGCACAGTTTTCATATGTCTAGGATAATACCCTGAGACATCCTTTTTTAAGTACAAAGTTTGACGCAATTTGGAAAAATATCGACGGAGAAATTCAAATTTGAAATGTTCTGAATTAAGAATGACATTATTTTCTAGTATTTATGCTGTTTATTTTTAAAGAAATCTGAAAAAAAGTAATAAAAGTTTTAACATACTGTTATAAGCAACAATTTTTTGAACTTGAGTTTCTGACCGATGTCCAATGCATTACATTATCTCGTTCCACTGTGAGCCGCCGCTCTGCGTGCAGCGATCTATGCTCCCGCGCGCGTCATTCTTTTTACAGAAAGTCGCAACATCTCCGAGATGGACGCCTTTCGCCATTCGTCACCAGATGGACACCGCCGGACGCAACCAACATCGCGTCCGTGTTCGACGAAAAAAAAAACGACTTCCTTCGCCGCGCGTCGTTATTATTACATATCTTGAACTGCCTCGAGCAACTGACCCAACGGTCGAGCGATTTAGCTGGACGGCTCACGAACGCCGAGGAACTGTCGATGAAAGACAAAATGTTTTGGACGTAACGTGTTTTCTTAATTTTTCAAGTTTCCCCGTTCAAAAAAAAAATTAAGTGGCGCCTATTTTTGTATTGGCCCTCGCGGTTTGGATTTGAACCCCCCGTCCCACTGAAGTTGGCTGGCTACACCGGAATATTCCGCTCCGGTGTATAAACTTCTGCCTATCGTCACACATAGGTAGCAACGTAACACTGAATTTTTTTTTAATCACGGACAACATCGCTCCAAGTATTATTACTATTTTCTGCTGCTGAAAGATATTTCAGATATACCAGATATTTGCAGCTCCATGAAGAAATGAACCGAAAAAATTTATTTTGTGTACACTTGACCAGTTATTATTATTAGCATATTTTTCATAATTTTTTACAAAATCGAGTACATTTGTTGTTCCTGGTAGAAATATTTCAGGACATGAATTTAGGAAACCGTGGAGTATTGTTTGCCTCTCGCGCTAGAGCGATTGTGATTTGACCGCGAGCATTTTGATTTCCGTTCATGTTTACGGTCGATCGTGATACGTAAGCAGATTTTATTTTAATTTAAGTTTCTAATCTGTTAATATAAAAAGTTACTTGTATTTGGAGACTTTAACACATTATTGATACTAAATAGATATTAAATATCACGACAATTTTTTAACACGGCTAATAAGCATAATTTATTGAAAGAGTAGGTACGCGTCTTATTAAAAAAAATGCAGTAAAATTTAACATTGCTTCTCATTACCTCGTTAAATTCTTCTATAAAATCATTTCAAAAACAATAAATTATTAAAGATAATTGAAATTTAGGAAAATTTCCCCAAAAAAAAAACTTTTTCTGGGAGCTAAATTAGTGACTACATTTTGGACGTTGGATGTTACGATAATAATTGTATTAAGGTAAATGAGGGACGTAGCTTTATAAAACAATACATTTAATAAGAAATAGACATTCAACTTACATGGCACTAATAACAAAAGAGCCGTTGACTCTAAACTGGATGACGATCGAATACTAATCCTGTGCGACCTGATTTACCATTATATATAGGGGCAAAACTATTTTTGGTTAGTGCGGGTCGCGATATATGATTCATTGACAGATTGTTGAGGCATTGCGCTTATATGGTAACGTCAACGTTGCCTTTCTATATTTATTTACGTTTCTCGCGGAACCCTGATGAATCGCTTTATCCAAGTTAAACTCGAAAGTCCTGCACTGGAAGCTTCCTTTGTTACAATATGTATAATATCCCACGCCACTCCTATAGTTTTGAGCTATCACATCAATGTTTGAAATAAGTCGCTTTACTTTGTCATCGAGATGTTTTTAAGTAATAAAACTTTTCTGCTTCTCTTATTCCGGGATGTACAAGATCAACATATAAAAGTCACGAAATTCTAGCCAAGATTCATAGGCCACCTTTAAAAATAGGTAATTTTATATTAACGATTCTGAAATTGTGAATGAGAAATATCGCATCGTTTCTAACTAGTTTTTTTAATTCTAATGTTATACAGGGAGGACCAAAAGTAATGAGACACAGAGCAATGGTAGATTCCTCACGTCAAAATATTACGATTTAACCGAACTTACTTATATCAAAAGTATTCAATGAAGCTAATTTATGGTCTGTAGATATAACTTTGAATGTAACCGCCTGAATGAATCAATCATCAAATTAATAATTACTTTGCTTAGATACACAATAATGACAACGTCAAATGAGTTATGGCGAGAAGATTTTGCAAAGAATTTTCTTTTCTTTTTAATGGGAGAAGTATCGCATCGGTTTGCTTTGCACCTCTGGATGTCAACTGGCGAGGTTACATTTTGCCGAATCCGGAGGAATCCCACCAACCCACGGTAGTATTTTTTAACGTACTGAATTGACTTTTGATTCGCAATTGAAAAACGGACACAGGTTTGCAAGTTTGTAAAGAGTTACCTACTTACATTATTGGCAAGTATGTTTTTTGTTATCATGTTCTACGTTCATTTATTTTTGAAGTTTTTGTAATTATCAATAACAAAAAAACCCTTCCGAACAAAAAATTGTTTTATGTTAGAAATAACAAATTTGGGAAACTTTCATAAGAAATTATTTGCGAATACAACTATAGGATACTTTGAAACATTACTCCCACACACTCGACACATTGTTATCCAAATTTACAAATATTTTTGCCTCAGATATGTCCCAAATTGGCTTAACCACAGCTCAAACTTCACATTGACGTGGGGGAAGCGAGACCGGTTTCGAGTATCACATAAAGAGAAATTATCAGTGAACAAGTAAAAGAAATGCTGAATAATAAAATTATTTAAAGTTGGTTCTTGTCCGATGAAATTTGTATCACAAAATCTTTTAACCGGACACTAAATCTCACACTAACGTTTCACCGTCGTTCGACAGCTACGTCAGAAGTGAAAAATATAGCACGTTGTCAAAATAAACAAGGTTGTCAGCGGAAACTGAAAAGGTAAATTGATTTTTTTTTATAAACAAATAATTTATTTTAATAAATGTTAAAAATTGACAGATCTATATTCTATTTAAAGAATCGAGAAAACTAGAAAATGTATCGTTTAAACTCGCAAAATCTTTACGTTTGTTAAATAACAAAAGGACGCTAGATGGTCCTCATCGATTGTATGAATGGCTAATGCACAAGATCTTTTTCCAATCCTACAATCACTTTTATGTTGTGTAAGTCTGTTCTTGAGCCATTGGCTTGTTTGACCTATATAACATTTGTTACAGGTATCACAATTAATTTTATACACAACATTAGAGTTAAGCAAGAGAGGAGTTGGATTTTTTAAACTAGTATAAATTTGTTTAATAGTTATAGGATTGTAATAAGCTATTTTGATTGGAATTGTCTTTAATAAAGAAGTTATTCTTGGAGTAATATTTTTGATAAAAGGTAATTTACTATATATTAAATTTGATGTTAAAGTATTATTTCTTTCATGTGTCACGTCAGGATTACGTATGTCAAAAATTATCTTTTTTACAAGATGTTGTGGATAGCCATTGCTAACAAAAATATCTACTAATTTATTAAGATTTTTCTCTATTAATGATTCATGACATATTCTATTAATGCGATTTCTCATGGCAAGGATGGTATTTAATTTATGTTTGAGACAATGGTTTGAAAAGAAGTTAATGAATCTTCCTGAAAATGTTGGTTTTTGATACCAGTCTAAGATGATGGTATTATTTGGCATTCTTATTAATCTGACATCTAAAAATGGAATTGAATTATTATTTTCAGTTTCAATAGTAAATTGAATTTTCTCATTAAAGTTATTAAAAATATTTAAGATTTCATTAATTTTTTCAGAAGGAACAGAACAAATCAAATCATCAACATATTTGTATATGAAAGGAAGTTGGAAAGATAGTTTTGGTATGCATTTATCAAGTATAAAATCCATAACAATTTGTGCGACTATGGGACTTAAATCGCACTAAAGTGACGGAAAACTTTTGCAATAATTTATTTCGTTGTTATAAAATCACATCTGACGGAATATTTTAATCGTAATGGAACTGTAAAACAATATGAGAACGTATCTATTCACTTTAATTTCGTTAAATTGCACTGAATTAACAAGAAAAAGAAACTTCTGCGGTAATTTATTGCGAAATTACAAAATTCGATCTGACATTTAGACTTTTGCAGGAGCAACACTTTCAAGTAACATGAAAATATATTTACGCCTCACGAGATTTGGTTGGGACAGTCTCCAGATGTTAGTAGTTTTCAAGAATTTGGTTGCGAAGTTTTACTGCCTTAATACATCGAACAACAAAGGAAAATTTGAACCACGTTCAAGAAAAGGAATTTTCCTCGAGTATTCAGAGCAGTCTAAAGCATACCGAATTTGGATACCAGAAAGACGTAAAATAGAAATAACGAGAAATGTAAAATTTCTACATAAACCATTAGTAAACGGCAACAATTATGAGAAGATGAAGAAGTTGAAGTTGATGAGCGAATAATCAACCCTGAAATAGAACCAAGAGAAGTTATAGAAAAGAAAGAAAAATGTTTACAGGTCAAAGAGGGCGTCCACGTAAGGATATATAACATGAAAACAGGAAAATGAAGAACAAGCTGATTTTGCTTTCATGTCTGATGTGTCGGTAGATGTTGCGATTGCAAGCTTTGAATCAAAGGAATGGATGAAAGCTATGGCAGCTGAGTTCTGTTCTCTTTTGAAGAATGACACTTGGGATCTGGTGGAGCGTCCAATCAATCGAGAAATCATTGGCAGCCGAATGGTGCTCCGAAACAAGCAGGGTCCGGAAGGAACGATTGTGAAGAAGAAAGCTCGTGTTGTAGCGAAAGGTTTCTCTCAACGACCTGGAACTGATTTTAATCCTGTGGCTCGATTGAGCTCATTTAGATTAACGACAGCTTTTGCTATTCAGCATGATATGCATATGCAGCACTTTGACATAGCCTCTGCATATTTGAATGGATTTTTAGAAGAAGACATTTACATGGAACTTGCTGATTATAGTAGAGAGGTGCTTGAATTCATTGTTCAAACCCAATGTGATACTCCAGACATTATTGAAAAAGCCAGATGTACATTAAACGAAATGTCAATTGGAGAAAAAGTTTATCATCTTAGAAAGGCTCTCTACGGATTACGTCAAGCAGGACGAAGTTGGAAGAAACGCCTGGATGATGTAATGAGGCAGTTCGGAGCTAAACCTACAGAATCGGATCCATGTGTTTACGTGGCTGATCAAGACAACGAACCAATTATAATTATAATTTATGTGGATGATATCATAGCATCATGTAGAGACATAAGAAAAAACGACAATTTTGGGAACCATTTGAAGAATAACTTTGACGTGAAGAAACTTGAAGAAGTAAAATATTGCCTTGAGATAAAAATCGATAGAAACCAGGAATAACATTAAGTCAAGCGAATTATATTAACGACATTCTTCAGAGATTTGGGATGCGTAAATGTAACCCAGTTTCTACTTCGTTGGCAGTTAACACAAAACTGACGAAGTCCGATGTTTGGAACGATGATAGAAAGAAACCTCCTTACAGTAGGAGCTCTTATGTATTTATCAGTAGCCACACGTCCAGATATTTCCCATGCTGCTAGTGTTTTAGGACAATTTGCAGATTGTTTTGGAAGAAGTCATTGGAATGCTGCTAAACGAGTTTTGCGTTACCTAAAGGGACCGTAAATATGGAAATTACTTTTAAGAAATGCAAGGATTCATTACGAGGATATGTAGGTTCGGATTGGGGAGCTTGTCTAGACGACAGAAGATCCTTCACGGGATATGCTTTCATATTTAATGGAGGCCGTGGGAATCTAAAAAGCAGAGAACTGTAACATTGTCCACTGTAGAAGCTGAATATATGGCATTAGGAGAAGCTGCCAAAGAGGCAATATACATAAGAAAGTTCTTAACGGAGATAGATTTGGACTATTCTGAGACCGTAATGATTTATAATAGGTGCTTTCCTTTTGCCAACTTATGTGAGCTGAGCGAAGCTGAAGTGCGCAAACAAACTCTGTCGTAATGGAACGCTCTAGAAAAGTTCGTTACGTATAATCACTGCATTTCGTGTACTGACAATAAAAAGGTTATTTATGGGCAGTTGACATCAAAATTTTTGGAAAATTTCTTCAGAACGTTAATTCCCAAAGGTTTTTACGCAACATATAAAAAAATTGCGATGTAACCCCCTAGTTTATTTTTTTTTAAATCTCAAACTTTCGCGTGAGTATATTTCACAGCATTCTGTCAATAAAAGTGTATTTTGGGGGTAGTTGACATGAAAATTTTTAGAAAATTTCTTCAGGACCTTAATTCCCAAAAGGAAAAAGATTGCGATGTAACTTCTCCTAGTTTAAAAAATCTTAGTGTGAATACATTATACAGGGTTGGGCAAAAGTATGGAATATTCTTTCTACCGCTTTAATTATTAATTTTATGAAAAATTTGTTAAGAAATTATTTTAATAGACATCTTTTGTCAACTTTTAGCCTATTTAGTTTTCACTTAACTCCCAAAACAAAACCGCAATAACAGTTGTCATTTTTTGGCAATATAGGTTGTGTAATACATCATTAAATAGGATATTTTTTCTCTTTTCCACAGTAGTACATTTTCTATGTTGATAAAAATAAATGATAAAAAATTAACTGATATTTTAACAGAAATTAGTTGGATGAAGTAATCCATACTCAAACAATATATTAATTTAATTTTAATTCCCAAAAGTAAAATGAAACAATGTAATTAACAAGAGAATAAAAAGAGAAACGATATGTTCAAACAGAAACAATAATGCACCTATTGCAAATTGGTTTGGCGTCGTGAAAAATAATATTTTAGGAACTAATTGTTCAAAGACGTGTTAACATTTTTAAAGAAATTTTCCAAAAATTTTCATGTCAACTACTCCGAAATAAACTTTTATTGACAGAACGCAGTGAAATATACGCACGCGGAAGTATGAGATTTTTTTAAAAATAAACTAGGTGGGGTTACATCGCAATTTTTTTATATTGTTTTGTTTTTCTTTCCGCTGTGTGGCTGAAGTTCGTCAGATAGTTTAACACTTTCTTTATTATAGAATGCGACAATTACAATTTATAAAAGCATTAAATCTCTACTTGACACCTCGATATCTATCTATATTATTATTTTCTACGCCACCCTTTTTTTACAACCCTTAAATATGGTCATAGACGGCCACTTACATTCATTACACTCGTCACACTGTCTCCTACAAATAAATTTCGTCTCGAAATTAATAAAATAATAATAAGTAAAAAGCAGGTAAATTCTTTTATCTACTCCTATCCCATACTCTATTTCGAATCAGTGTAGAATCATTGAATCTCGACCTACTGCACTGAATTCGCTGTACATTGGTCCTTTTGTTGTCGTCATTATAAGGAGCTAATCTAATAAAATGCACTATGCGTGGCTTTCTATTTGGACAGTTTCGGATGCGATAGATAACATCGTTTAAACGTTTCACTATTTCATACGGCCCTTCCCAATTTGTTTGTAATTTAGGTGATGATAACCCTCGACGACGTTGAGAGTTATATAGCCAGATTTTGTTACCTGGTTGAAATCCACCTTTTTCTGCCCTGATATCATAATGTTCTTTCATTTTGTCGGTGGCGTGTTGGATATTTCGTCCTATTTGTTCATGCATGTCAGTCATTCTTTTTCTTAACTTTGTTACATAGTCTTCACCGACCAACTCCTCTCCAGGTTTACTGCCAAACTTCAAGTCGCATGGTAATCTCATCTCCCGTCCAAATATGATACTTGATGGTGTTTGTTTTGTGGTTTCATGCACCGACGTTCGGTACGCCATTAAAAATAAGTAAAAATCTATCCCAGTCTCGTTGATGGATTGAGACAACTTTAGATAAATGTCTTTTAATCGTTCTGTTCCTGCGTTCGACCATGCCGTTTTATTGCGGATGTAAAGCGGTTGTTCGTGTTTTGCGAATTTTTAATATGTTGCAGACATTTTGAAATAGGAAGGATTCAAAATTTCTTCCTTGGTCGGAGTGTAGTTCTAATGGCAGCACGTATCGACATATAAATTCTTTAACAAAGACATCTGCGATCGTTGTGGTCTCCTGGTTAGGTACTGCATTTTCTAAAATAAACAACAGTAACGAAGACGTATCTATTTCCTGCTTCTGTTTCGGGAAAAAGACTAGCCACATCTACTGCAACTCTTTCGAACGGACTCCCCACATTATATTGATACATAAGTGCCCTTCGAGGCCTATTATTTGCTGCACATGTTATACAATTCTTACACCATTCTTTCACGTCTTCTTTACAGTTAACTCAATAAAATCTTCCCCGCAGTTTTTCCAATGTTTTCGTTACACCAAAATGAACTCCGATGGTTTCATTATGAATTTAATTCATAACTTCAGGTATTCTTGCTTGAGTTATTAGAATCTGCATTTTCTCTTCAGTACCATTTCAAGGCACGTTTCAGAATACCGTCTTCTAAAACAATTGAATCCCACTGCACCCAATATGCTTTTACTTTCTGCGAATGTCGCAATTTCTTCCCAAGTCGGTCTATTATCCTTTTTCTTCCAACACAATCAGTTTTAGATCTGGATCATTTTCCTGAGATTTCTGGATTTCTTCTCTCTGCCAATGATCATCTACCACCGTCGTTCTCAAAACAGTTACAGATTTGTCTTCTATTCGTTGACAATGTCTACAGTCTTGAAGACATGGTCTCCTAGATAAGGCGTCTGCATTACGATGACTCACTCCAGCTCTGTGTTCAATATCAAAATTATATTGTTGCAATCTTTCAATCCACCTTGCTACTTGTCCTTCTGAATTCTTAAATTGCAGCAACCATTTCAGCAGCGTGATCTGGTCTAACCAAAAATTTCCGTCCGTAGAGATACTTATAGAAATGCTGCATTAATTTCACAACTGCTAAAAGTTCACGCCTTGTAACGCAATAATTGCGTTCTGGTTTCGACCAATGTCTTACTAAAATAACTGATTACTTTTTCATGACCATCTTGTACTTGAGAACGGTATCAATACCTACATTACTTGCATCTGTATCTAAGATGAATTTTCAAATTCATGAAAATTCATGTCTTAACTCCATTCATGTACTTTAAATTGTCAATTGTGGAATGTGTTAGATGCCAAGCTACGGCATGAGTTTTAATTTTCATGGCCAACCTTTATGGTATTTTTAAAAAAATACACCGTATAAAACCACCGGAACCACCAATCAGCTATTTTTATAAAAACGTGAGTTTCGGAGGATATCTACGTTTCAGTTTGAGGATCAAGATAAATGAAAATCATAACTTACGAATAATGTTTGTAGGAAACATTTTATAGTTTTTCTTTTAGGAAAAAAAAACGTAAACTTATTGTAAAAGCATTGTAAATGACATGGGGCTGTCGTCATTATTTATAAAAAGATCCAATTTATTTAAAAAAACAATGTTGAATTCCTGTCAAATTTTGCTACATATGCTGCAGTCCCGTGTAGATTATGATGTTTACTATACGTAGAAAAAAATTTGGATTAATACAATGAATATTCTATTATATTATTGATTGTTTATTGAGTGTGTTTTAGGGCTTTTAGGCGTATATCGGGAAGGAAGTCGGGCCCCTTAATCTCAAAATACTATTTTACTGTCATATGATCCGAATATAAGGACCTGTGGGCGGAGCTTATTTGCGCAGCCTTATGTGGCAATAGGTTTGATTTGATTATTTCGACTTTTGTTCACCTAATTCTACAGTTTCGCAAACCGTGCATCAGTTACTTTATTTACGGCTACGGCATTTACTGGGCATGTAAGCCAATAATTAATTTATAATTTTTTTAATAACATTTTTACGTTTGACACTAGAGGGCACAACGCATGATAGTAATCTTTAATCACCAACTGTACTAGACATCGATGTACTTACATCGACTCTCATAGCGACACGCCATCTATATAACGACTCAACTAACAGAGGAGTTCACGAAGAGCCATCTATCCAGCGACTCACTTTTAGGTATACGCATTTTTAACCCGTCGTGATCTCTCTTATTAGTACCTATATACTCACTGCCTGAACTTCTTAATCTCTGAAATACTACTTCTAAATTTTTTATGTGTTCTTCAACTGTCGTGTCGTCCCAAATATAATGATGTCATCCAGAAAAATCAAACAGGTTTTCCAGGATATACCTTTCAGTACAGTTTCCGTTAATCGTTCAAACGTTGCAGGCGCATTACAAAGACCAAACGGCATTACCGTGAGCTGCCAGAGCCCTGTACCGATAGTGAAAGCAGTTTTCTCTCGATCTTGGTCAGCTAATTTAATTTGCCAGTAACCACCCTTTAGGTCTAACGTAGAGAAAACCTTTGAACCAGCTAATGTATCAAGAGTGTCGTCTATACGTGGTAAGGGATAGCTATCTTTCTTCGTAACATTGTTCAACTGCCGATATTCTACACAAAATCGTGTCGAGCCATCCTTCTTTTTCACCAGTACCACTGGCGAAACCCATGGGTTCTTCGATGGTTCGATGATGCCTTCTTCTTCCATTTCTCGGTTAATTTTTTCTGCTTCGTCTCGTTTGGCCATCTGGAGTCTCCTGGGAACTTGACGAATGGGTTGTGCCTCTCCGGTGTTGATGTTGTACCAGGCTTGTTCTACGTTTTGTTCCTATTCCAACGTCGAAAATGTCTTGATATTGCTCAAGTAGTTTCTTTGCCTTTCTTTTCTGATCGAACTTTAATTGTTGACAAGATGTTTCGATCAAATTATTCCACACGTCCGTGCTCTTGTTATCTGGTTTTTCTGCGGCATGTAATTTTCTTGCGAAGGATGAAATTGGTGTATAATAACCTAAGGCAGTGTCCTTCTTTACGGTCACGGGGTAACGGTTCATATTCATTACAGGCGCTGGTATATTTTCTCCACTTCGAACCACAGCTTTCCCAATTATTACTCCTATGTCAGTATTGTCATTTATTGGTTCAATCATCCCCACACTCCATGCTGAAAGATTACCATCTTCACAAGCCACAAGTACCATCTCACTTCGTTTTCATTAAATCCATTCCGATAATGACTTCATCTTCAATATCGGCAACTGACATTTTGTGGTTAACTGATGTGTTGCCTATGTTAATAGATGTTTCCACTTCCCCATAAATGGTGGCTGCATTTCCAGTTGCAGTACGAAGCCGCCACTTGCTTGGTTGAAGTTGTCTGCATGGTCTGACGATGTCGCGTCTGATAATAGATTTTGTCGCACCCGTATCCAACAATAATACGTGTTCTTCTCCATCAATGAAGCCATCTACAAATAGACTATTCACTCGACATGTGCTGTTTTCTTTGGGACTTGTTGATGACGGGTCGACGCCTGCCCCTTACATCAACCCGCTTCAGTTTTCCGACGTTTGGGCGACTGAAGTCGCTCTGGATGGATTCTTGCAGCGACTACGAATATGTCCTAACTCTCCACAATTCCAACACCGTAACTTCTTCTGCCTGAAAGTATATTCTTTTAATATTCTTCGTAAGGTTGCTTCAACAGATTCAATATCATCTATTTCTCTCGCACTGTCTTGTGCACGTACTTGAAGTTGATTTCGGGTTAGTTAACTTGGCCCCCCCCAGTAACGTTTTTCAAAGTTTTCTTGCACCAAATGATTGCACCCTTAATGCACCCTTATGCACCACCAAAATAAATTTTTGCACCCCTCCAGGAGAGAAACTGCAGGCAAATTTCACTGGGAGGGGCCAAGTTAACCGCAGCCCCCCCCCCCCCCGTGAAAATTTTCGAAGTTTCTTTAGTGCACCTTGTTGCACTCGTTATGCACCCTTATGCACCACCTTAACTTTTGCACCGCCCAAATAGCTGAGAAAAAAAAATAAAATAGAAACTTAGCTAGCCCACCCAGTGAAAATTTTCGTTATGCAACGTAATGCAACTGTCAATGCAATGGCCTTTTCTGTCGAAGTCCAAGCATTAGATTTCGCTGCTGTTTCAAACTGCCTCAAATAATTAGTCCAGGACGTTTTTCCGTCAAACTTAGGTGGTTTCATACGAATCTTCTGTAGAGATTCTGAATTTATGTGGACTTGTACTTGCCCTTCACATGGAGGAAAACGAATTTCCTTCGATAAATACGCTGTCGCAATTTTGTCCTCCATTTCTTTCATAAGCTTTTCTTCCAAAATGTCTATTTCTTGTCTCAAATTTCTAGAAGTTTCATCTACACGTTCTTTCAATTCCTGAGAATTTATTTCTAGTTTTTCTCCCAAATGAAGTACTTTTTCTTCAACAATTTTGAAATTTTCTCTTAGCTTGTTCATCAGTAATGTTGCGTTTTTTTCTAATTGTTCTTTAATGCTTTTAGAATTTTCCTTCATTTCTTTTAACAATTTTCCAAAGTTTAAGCTCGGTATTTCAAACAAGAAATTATCAGGGTCCACTTCACCAGCAAAATTTAAAAACTGACGAAAGTAGAATAGCTCTTGATCCTGAGGTTTCCAAATCTCTCTCTTCTAGTTCCGTTCTTAGGTCTACGACTTTTAATTGAATGAGGGGTACTTTTCTTGCAGCCATTTCGCTTTCCGTAATCAGTGAACTTCACCGACGACAACAACAAGAAGAACCCCACACCTGACATCAATTGTTATGTTTTTCTTTCCGCTGTGTGGCTGAAGTTCAACGTCAGCTTAACACTTTCTCTATTATAGAATGCAACAATTATAATTATAAAAGCATTAAATCTCCACCTTACACCTCGATATCTATCTATATTATTATTTTCCACGCCATTCTTTTTTTATAACCCTTAAATATGGTCATAGATGGCCGATTACATTCATTACACTCGTCACAATATGTTGCGTAAAAGCCTTTGGGAATTAATACCCTGAAGAAATTTCTCAAAAACTTTCATGTCAACTATCCCGAAATAAACTTTTATTGACAGAACGCTGTGAAATATACCTACGCGAATGTTTGAGATTAAAAAAATAAAATAAACTAGGAGGGGTTACATCGCAATTTTTTTATATGTTACGTAAAAACTTTTGGGAATTAACGGCCTGAAGAAATTTTTCAAAAATATTCATGTCAACTACCCCGAAATAAACTTTTATTGTCAGAACGCTGTGAAGTACACGCACGCGGAAGTTTGAGATTTAAAAAAAAATAAACTAGGAGGGGTTACATCGCAATTTCTTTATATGTTGCGTAAAAACCTGTGGGAATTAATACCCTGAAGAAATTTTTCAAAAATTTTCATGTCAACTATCCCGAAATAAAATTTTATTGACACAACGCTGTGAAATATACGCCCGCGAAAGTTTGAGATTTTATGTTACGTAAAAATCTTTGGAAATTATGGTCCTGCAGAAATTTTCCAAAAATTTTCATGTCAACTATCCAGCAATAAACTTTTATTGACAGAACGCTGTGAAATAGACCCACGCAATGTTTGAGATTTTTTAAAAAATAAACTAATTGGGGTTACATCGCAATTTTTTATATGTTGTGTAAAAACCTTTGGGATTTAACGCCCTGAAGAAATTTTCCAAAAATTTTCATGTCAACTACTCGAAATAAACTTTTATTGTCAGAACGCTGTGAAGTATTCTGTTACCGGCCGGTCTTATTACATTAGATGTAAGTAGCGCAACGTCAGTTGTCGGCACTACGAATTCCTTTTTTTTATGCGCAGGCGGCTGACGTCGTTACGAAATGAGTTTTATTATTTTATATTCATTCAAGTGACAAAAAAATAGTCTCGTTCTTCTTTCGCACATCTTATTTCGAAGTGGGCGATTGTAACAATACGCACGCGGAAGTTTGAGATTAAAAAAAAAATAAACTAGGAGAGGTTGCATCGCAATTTTTTTATATGTTGCGTAAAAGCCTTTGGGAATTAATACCCTGAAGAAATTTTTCAAAAATTTTCATGTCAACTATCCCGAAATAAACTTTTTTCTACTTTGCGTTCACAATGAACTCATTGTGACACCAAAAACAGTTTCACAATGAAGCTCATTGTGACACTGTTTTTGGGAAAATTATAGTCATTTTTAATTGAAAATATTTAATGGATTTTACAAAATAACTCAGTATTTATTTGTTACTTAACAATATACTCACAATGAAGCTGGATAAGAAAAATTAATAACTTGTTAATGTGACTTTTGATTAAAACGAAAGGTTTTCAGTGTTGCCACGCATTACAACTAAAATTCCCCATATACTAAGAAGATCCAATATTTTTCATATTTTTGTTCAATAAGTGACGCAAAGTAGAAAAAATAGTATATTATACACGTTTCACAAGAGGCATTGTAACACTCGTTCCGTTGGGCCAATCCTAGCTCGCTACGCTTCGCTAGTCGTGTCCCAACCCCACTCGTGTTACAATAAGCCTTCTTGTGAAACTTGTATAATAATTAATAATATACTATTATTGACAGAACTCTGTGAAATATACCCAAGCGAATATTTGAGATTTTTTAAAAAATAACTAGGTGGGGTTACATCGCAACTTTTTTGTATGTTGTGTAAAAGCTTTTGGGAAAATTTTCCAAAAATTTTCATTTCGAAATAATATTTCACCCCGAAATAAACTTTTTTGACAGAACGCTGTGAAGTATAAGCACACGGAAGTTTTAGATTTTTTGAAAATAAACTAGTAGGAGTTACATCGCAATTTTTTTATACGTTACGTAAAAACCTTTGGGAATTAACGCCCTGAAGGAACATTTCAAAAGTATTCATGTCAACTACCCCGAAATAAACTTTTATTGACAGAACGCTATGAAGTATACGCATGCGGAAGTTTGAGATTTAAAAAAAAATAAACTAGGAGGGGTTACATCGCAATTTCTTTATATGTTGCGTAAAAACCTTTGGGAATTAATACCCTGAAGAAATTTTCCAACAATTTTCATGTCAACTACCCCGGAATAAACTTTTATTGACACAACGCTGTGAAGTATACACACGAAGAAGTTGAGATTTAAAAAAAAATAAACTAGGAGGAGTTACATCGTAATTTTTTTATTTGTTGCGTAAAAACCTTTGGGAATTAATGTCCTGCAGAAATTTTCCAAAAATTTGCATATCAACTATCCCGAAATAAACTTTTATTGACAGAACGCTATGAAGTATACGCACGCGGAAGTTTGAGATTAAAAAAAAAAAACTAGGAGGAGTTACATCGCAATTTTTTTATATGTTGCGTAAAACTCTTTGGGAATTAACGCTCTAAGAAATTTTTGAAAAATTTTCATGTCAACTACACCGAAATAAACTTTTATTAACACAACGCTGTGAAGAATTGAGAGAACGTTGTGAAATATACGCACGCGATAGTTTGAGATTTTTTAAAAATAAATTAGGGGGGTTACATCGCGATTTTTTTATATGTTGTGTAAAAATCTTTGAGAATTAATGTCCTGAAGAAATTTTCCAAGAATTTTCATGTCAACTACTTTTATTGTCAGAGCGTTGTTATTTTATACTAAGTTTATTGGCGAACTATTGTTACAGTTCATTTTCCATTTCTGTTCTGAATACACCATGTATATGCATTGCCACCGTCCAGTTTTCATTTCTGTTCTGAACACGCCCTGTATATGCATAATTCGACGTGCCGGATTGTTTCTTGGAACGCGTCGTTGTACGCATTGCAGTTAGTGTAGGAATACACCGTATTTCGCCGGCGTAATTTTCTTTAAATTTCGTTCTAGCATATCTACATTAACAGGACCTTCATTCAATTAAACAAATTCATTTGATATAGGTAATCCATCCTTACTTAAGGTCAAAATCGCGTGCATGTGAGGAATTGGACAAATTATAACAAAGTTCTACTTCACGACGCGTATTATTCGTGATTGCCCTTTCCGGCCATTGGTCCGCATTGTTGTCAGGCCGTTCCGCCAATGGTAAAATCGAATGTGTCTCTCTCGTTAGTGTTCTTTTCTTTTCTGCCGATCGAGAAGTACGCCGCGATATTCATAAAAGTTTTAATCGCCTCCTGGGTCACACGTACTTTGTTAACGTTTTGGGTATGTGCCTGTTTCACCGAAGAGGGTGAAAGTGCATGTGAACGGCTATTTGCCGAATCTGTTTGATCCAGTCGGGGGACGAGAAAGCCGCATCCCTTTGCGACTTGTGGCAGTCCGGTTGATAATCCTGGGTGAGTCGATACGAATTGCGTTTCTCGATTTGGCCCTAACGTTCGCTTTTTTTTTTCGCTTATAGGCTTTTTTTTTACTGGGAGTTATTTTTATCTGGAGTTAATTTCATTGGGAATTATTTCTATAGAAAATTGCATTAGTAGGAGCTATTTTGGCGTGAATCATTCGATGCGAAGCCATAGAATCTGGTCCTGATCTAGTTGTGCGACGACTTTGAAACTGCGTCGTTGGAAAGCCCCGCCCCGTGACGAGAAGGCCGGGAATTCACCCAACTACGCTGCTGTTTCCCGCGAAAATGTCGACGAATGATTCGGGATAACGGTGGAAAACAGGTCGGATCATTTTCTTTGTGTGCATTAATCACGCGTAGTAAATTTTTTTTGTTGTTTCGGTATGCTCCTTTTGCCGCAATTGGATATATAACTTTGTTGCGTGCACTTCTCCGTCAATTAATATTATTTTCTCTCGTGTGCTTAGTTAATACGTAGACGAACGTTGTCGTTCGTAATAGATAATCGAAGGGAAAGGAGAATCGTATATTTTTGAAACGTACAATAGATGAGAGCGGCCCGAATTCTTAACCTGCCTTAACGTTCGGTTTTTTACTTTACTACCCCATAAACTGTCGCGCCTCAGATGATATGATGAAACACATTTAGTTCGTTCACTCCGTTCTGGTTAACGTTGTCGTGACGAGTAATTAGTTGGCGTAGTTTATACTTTTCATTTTTAAGTTTATTATGTGTGTGTGTGTGTGTGAGGGTGTGTTGGTGTGTGTAATGGGCGATTACACATTTCGAGAATACGCAGATTATTCGAACACATGTTGTATAACATGTTGTTGTGACCAAGTTCAGTCTGATAGGCAAATAATTTAGCAGGCCGGAGCGGCGGAAGCAATAATTCTAGTTACTAATTTTCCCCATTTTTTAATAGTACATAATTGTAGTAATTGTTGGATACAGGAATAAATAAAATCCCGTTACAGGCGTTAATTATCGTACATTATTAAGACTCGGCAAACTTGATGTAATTACGGTTTGCGTAAATGTTAGTGCGACGAAAACGCACGCTTTTTTCAAAGTGTTCGCCTTTAACACGTCTTGCGGTCAAGGGCAAACATAAAAGCCTCTCATAAATTTTTTCGTTTACGATAGATATTTATTGTCTTCTTGCAGCCGCGTGCCATACACATTGACTGTAATTGAAGTACATATTTTTGATGTAATATTTCAACACTCATATGTGTCAATACATGTTATATTGTAAATGTATGTAATTATCAGGAAACGGAATTTTATATTTTGTTCGATTAATCTCAAACAGTTGTTACAGTTTATTTTTCGTTTGTGTGCTAAACATACCCTGTATAGTGCACATTTCAACGTTAAGGTCTATTTTTAGAACGCTCCGTTATGTTTCGTACGTTAGGTGTAGGAATGTACAATTCCTCGCCTGCGTAATTCTACCAAAACTTCGCTCTCACATGTTTTCGTTAAAAACCTTTCTATCAGACGAACAAATTCATTTTTTAAATAAAATTAGCCCATCCTTGCTTAGGGTCGAATTCGCGTGTACACGGTGAGTTCTGTCCACTTTTAAAGAGGTCCTACTTCACGTCGCGTATGTCCGAAACCTTTGCCCTTTTCGTTGATTGGTTTCCGTTGATGTCATGTAAATCAGCCATTGGCAAACTTGAATGTGTCTCTCTTTGATATTCCATTCTTTTCCGCCGATCGAGAGGTACGTCGCCGTTTCATTAATTTTCTGTTCGTCCCGTGGACCACACGTTCCTTTGTTTAATATTGGATTGTGTACCCATTTCACCTAAGTGATTCATTTGGGAGACGAGAAAGCCGCGTTCCTTGCGGTTTATTCCAGCCTTGTCTAGACACTAGGCTTTAACGCCAGCTACTTTAGTGCCCGCTGTTTTAGCGTTAGCTATTTTTGCGATAGCTGTTGTTTTTGGCCCTGGTCCGTTTGTTGTGACCGCTCTGAATTACGCCTTTGGGAATCCCCCCACCCATCGCGACTGCGACGTACCCCGCCTCTATGACGAGAAGGCTGGCCACCCGCGGAACTGCGTGACTGCTGGCAATCCGTGACAACGTCGACGGACGTTTGGACGTCGTTTAAACCAGGTCGGATTTATGTATTTAATTATTTTTTTTATTAATACGCGTACGGTGACTTTGAAGCTGCCGCGTTTGAGTATGTAATTTTTGCGTATATGCACGCGTCAGTTAACGTCACACGAATAGAATGTAATTCGCCGAACGTCTTCATCTACATTAGGATAAGGATAGATTGTTTTTCTTTTTTGTTTTGTCAACTTAAATCAGTTTATGCGAAGTTCGGATCCGACAATATAGGAATTGTCTTTTGTATAACGCTACTCATGTTGTGTATTTGTTGATTGTTTGTTGCTTTTTTTTGTTAAAAAACTCTTATGTGTAATAAATTGTTCGTGCTTTGAACGTAACGTATTTTTTTTAATTTTTACGCGTTACCCTTTCAAGAAAAAATTAAGTGGCGCCTGTTTTGGTTTGGCCTTCGCGATTTGAAATAGAACCCCCCCGTCCCGCTGATGCTGCTGGCGACACCGGATTAATTCCGCTCCGGTGTTAAACTACTACTTATCTGCACAGGTAGGTAGCACAGTGCGACGTGGGTTTCCCGACTCCCGAGGTACCATCGTTGCCGCCTCGTTTGCAATTAATCGAACAAAAAACAAAATTCCGGTTCCGGTTAGTAATAATAAAATGTTATGTTGCTAATATAATATTGTTTTTATTACCTAATAAAGAATTTGTTAAGAGTAATATACGAGTATAAGAATTTATTATATTCATAACGAATAAGGTACCAGGTAATTTTTAAAATTTTTAATTAGTGTAAGCCTTTTTATTTTACAACATTGAATGCGTGGCATCTAAGTACATTTAGATCCGATTTACTATCACAAATTAACTATATCTTTCGGTTAATTGCCGTAATAGAAGTTATAAAATAATTGTTACTACAGGAATAACCTAACAATTAAACTTCCTGTGAATGGACCGGGGCTCAGTTAATTTAGTTCAAATTATCTGACGATCTGTAACATAAATCAAAATTTCAGTTGTCTTTTCAGAATTGCCAACAATTTTTGTAAAACCATGGCTTACTTCTATTAAGGATTTTAAAAATGATTTGTTGTACATATTAACAATGACATGTTTGAATTGGCTTCCAGTTGGCTTCTACTGCCGACGTTTCGTTCTTCATTGCAGAAGAACTTCTTCAGGGCTGCTGCTGCTGGTGGTGTTGCTGCTGCTTCTGGTTAGTCGTTGAGACTGAGTGGGTATGTCTGTTGTCGTGGTATTTATAGTGATCGGTGGGGGTAGTGAGTCGGAACGGTGACCGGGGATTGGTCTGTTGGGGCGTGACGGATCGTTAATGAGATGTTTCCAGGCATTGTGGAGGTAAAAGCCAGTATCACGGTTCAGATTATTGGGATGTTTGAGTATTCGTACAAAAAATTCACGAGATTTCCTTAGACCCTCAGGACATTCTGGTCAGCTTCGATGTAGAATCTCTTTTCACCAGTGCCAATTCCCGACACCATCACAATCATCCAACTGTTCACAGCCCATAACCAACTCGAAAACTTAATTCCCTTAATAGAATGTTGCTTAACCTCAACCTATTTCATGTTCCGTGATCAATATTACGAACAAGTCTCTGGCACAGCCATGGGCTCTCCTCTCTCCCCAATAGTAGCCAACATTTTTATGGAAGCATTCGAACAACAAGCTCTTACTTCTTTCCCACATAAACCCAAGTGTTGGTTGTAGATGATGTCTTTGCTATTTGGCCACACGGTAAGGAATCCCTAAACAACTTCTTTGAACACCTAAATTCTCAACATCCTGACATTCGCTTCACTTTGGAATATGAAACTGACGGCCACTTACCTTTCCTTGATATCTTAGTAAGCTGCCTCTCTAACGGTAGATTAGGAAACTGTGTATCGCAAACCAACCCATACTGATCGCTATCTGAATGCACATTCACACCATCATCCTTCTCAAAAACAGTCAGTCATTAACTCACTAGTCAGCCGTGCCTTTGCCCTATCAGAAACCTTTTCACTTCAAACTGAACTAAACCACGTAACAAAAGTCCTTCTAAATAACTACAAAAAGCACGACATCCAAAGATCCATTTCTCGTCATCGCACCCCAATTCCTCCACGTTCTGAACCTGATACACCTCCAGTCGCTACAGCTTACCTACCTTACATTCACAGCATTACAGATCGAATCGGCAAAATACTCAAACAACAGAACATCATATCAATTTACTTACCCATGACGAAACTTTCAGATTGCCTACCCTCCACAAAATATCACATCCACACAATCCGAAGGTGTGTACCGAATTCCTTGTTCCTGTGGACGTGTGTACATCGGTGAAACAAAACGGTCTATTAGCATTCGTGTTTCTAAACATGAACGCTGTACTAGACTACTACAAACAACTGGCTCGGCCTTAGCTGAACACAAACTAGAAACCGGTCCTATTCTCCGACACGAAACTTCTAGCCCGCTCAAGTCATTTTTTCAATCGTAAAATCCGTCAATCCATAGAAATGCTCAAACATCCCAATAATCTGAACCGTGCTACTGGCTTTTACGATGCGTCACGCCCCAACAGACCAATCCCCGGTCACCGTTCCGACTCACTACCCCCACCGATCACTATAAATACCACGACAACAGACATACCCACTCAGTCTCAACGACTAACCAGAAGCAGCAGCAACACCACCAGCAGCAGCAGTCCTGAAGAAGTTCTTCTGCAATGAAGAACGAAACGTCGGCAGTAGAAGTCAACGTGACGCGGTTCCAACCGGAAGCCAATTCAAACATGGACGACGGCCGCGGAAGCCATCAAGTTAAATTAACAATGAAATCTTAAAAATTTTGCTTTTCAATGAAATTTTAATTCTGAAAAAGCAATCTAAATATAAACAAATCAGTTGATTTATTATTAATACAGATGTTAACGTAAAAAACATACACAAATTTAGTTTCTTATTCACTATTTAAATAACTGTAGACAGTTTCGTGATATTTACCTATCAGAAGAAATTTATTCATCGTAAGCTGTTTCAAGGAATCTTCACATCATATAAAACTTTCCAAAATACAACATTCTTCATATAATCTTCCTCAAATATATAAAATACCACAAATTCTTCATATAAATTCGTACAAATTGCAACGATCTTCATCAAATAATATCTTTATACCTCAAATTAAATAAGTCTCTGTATTGTACAGCGACAAGTTAGTATCACAGAATATTTTCTGTGATACTAATTATTATTATTATTATTATTATTATTATATATAAATTATTATTTACTATTCTTAAAGCTTGTGGATTGGATGGATTTTTCCAACTGGATGGAGCGTATGCACGGGAGCTGTCAGCATCTACAACATCCACTCATAGCGAGACACTGGCCAATTCAGAAGGGAAAGAAAAGGACCTCTAAAAGGAATAAAAGATTAGTATATATGAATGATGGTAGGAGATTTAGAATAAAAAGTAACAAAATTCCAGACGGAATTGTAAATTATCAAAATTTATGTAGTCAACATTTACAAAGTTAGATTAGTTAGATTAACATTTACAATTTTATTATAATTGTTGTTAATCATTAAAATATAGTTGAAATGTTAATAAAATGAAAGATAGTTTAATTTTAAGTTTGAAATATATAAGTTAACTGTGTCAGAAATTGATTGAAGTATTTATAAATAAAATGGAGGGGTTGATTACCAAAGAGATTAAACAAGCCGAGGTGTAATGGGGAGGAAATGTACATAAAAAGTCAATCTTTCAATAGCAATTGAGAATATACTTTTAAAAATTTCAATCTTTTTCATTCATTAATAATAATTTATCAAACCATTATCCAGAGATGTCTCACAGCGTAACGCTGAAGTAAGTTTATTTTGATTTAAAGAAATTCTTTTGGTTTAAAAAAAATAGATTACATCTTGTCATTCATTAATCATTTGAACTATCAACACACATCTACAAAGAATCCTTATTATTATAGAAGAGTTATTGTTTGTTTCGCGATTGGGCGTAACAGGTAGTAACACTTGGCAAATAAGACTCTATCTGTAATAATAAAAATTCTAATTGAACATCACACTACATCTAAACATTATTAAATTCTAAAGAATTATAGGAATTTTATTGTTTGTTTCGCGATTGGGCGTAACAGGTAGCAACACTTGGCAAATAAGAAATTACCTTTGTTTTCTTTAGAATTTTAGACATACACTACAAAATTAAACTTAAATTACTCACCAATTTATCTTCAAAAGAATTTTTCTTCAAATTATAATAAATAACTGGATTGCACTTGACATTGAGAGTTCCCACCCTGCACTGTCACTTTGACGTTTTAAAAATAGAATTCATACCAGACTATTAGACTACGTAATTGTGTAATGGATGTGGTGTAAAGATTAATATAAAAGAAAAATAGATAATTTCAATACTCACCACATCTGCAAAATAAGCAATACTACAATATATATACTGGTTGACAAAAGTATCCTTCCGAAAAGCAATAAGACTGTGACAATAGAGACTGTGATAAGGACAGTTTCGCACAGTCTTATTGCTTTTCGGAAGGATACTTTTGTCAACCAGTGTACATAGTATATTGCACTAAACACTACAAAATACAGTCGCGCCTCTATAACTCGAACCTCCACAACTGGAAACGTTCTGTAAGTTGAAATTTACTGAAGTCACTGCACAATGTGTATAATTGAAATCTCTTTCCTTAACTCGAAATTTCTATAAGTCTAAGTAATTTCGAAGAAATTTAAGACTTGTAGAAATGTTTTCTTGATACATTATACAGGCTGTCCCGTGACGTAATGTCCACCACTTCACCTACGTGATAGTCAATTCAAACTAAGTAAAAACTCTAATAAAGTTTTGTTCTAAAGTAATCCGTTTAAAAATACTGGGTATTTAATGTTTAATGTTTTATTTTTTTTTATTTTAAAGTTCACCTAATCATTTAGCCATTCACCTAATAATGAAGTCAACCTAAAAAAAAAAACTGTAATAAAGCAAACCATTATTTTTCAACAGTACGACGACGTATTTTGTAATTTTCAGAATTTTTAAACTTTATCTCAAAAGGTCTTCAAAAGCAACTACATCTCTTTTGAAGCACATTAAAGTAGCGACATCTTTCGATCGCTTGTTGACCTGATATTGCAGTAGGATTGACAAAGCCAGTCCGCCACATAATTAGTCATCCCAATGCAAGGCGGCCATGTGCTGTCAAAGCATATGAGAATGTCGCTACTTTAATGTCCATTACTTTCACATCGCATTGGCGAATAACCCTAGGACATATCGGTTTGGTTTGCAGTGGAGTTCTCGGGCTACGGTTCTGCTGACGAAGGCCCAACTAGGCCTGATACAGCTGTACAGAGCCTACTCGGCGAATCCGCTGCAATCAAAACCGATTTGCACAAAAATTTTCAAAATTCTCATATGCTTTGACAGCACATGGCTGCCTTGCATTGGGATGACTAATTATGTGGCGGACTGGCTTCAATTTGTCAATCCTACTGCAATATTAGGTCAACAAGCGATCGAAAGATGCCGCTACTTTAATGTCCTTTAAAATTTTAGAAAATAAAAAATGAAATATTAAACATTCAGTATTTTTGAAACGGTTTACTTCAGAACAAAACTTTATGAGAGTTTTTTACTTAGTTTGAATTGATTATCACGTAGGTGATGTGGTGACATTATGTCACGGGACAGCCTGTATTACATATAAAGTAGCATGTAAATAAAACTTCTAAAGCATCTTTAAAGTTTTCATGATCATCGTTTACTTGTATTCCACGTATGTACACCTCATTTTTTTTCTCATTTTCATCTAAAAAGAGAAAAATTTGTAATTTGTTAAAAAGAAACTGACAGTAAACATACCCTTCTTAATAATAATAACGCATGGCTCAGATTTTAATTCCAGTTATCCATCCTAGAATAAATTGTAATTAGTAAAATTAAAAGTTCTTACATACTTTATTTTAGTACTTTAGAAGCTGGTTTTACAAAACTAAAATAACGTAAAAATATACTTAGGAGTCGGTTACTTTTATTTGCACGCATTGGTACATCATCGATACGTAATTGTTCACTAGTTCTTTAAAACTTATTAATTATTATTAATATCTGTATAAGAGTTATCTCTTATAATGAATTCTGTAAATTATTTTTGAATACACATATTTCATAAATAATTTATACACCAAACTTGTAATTTCTTCAATAGAATCTATCAATTTTTATTGCACATTTTTAGTAAGCTAAGCATTATTTTATTAAGCATAGCTGTACAATGAAATACTCACAATTTTTAAATTTAGGTTAATTTTCTTGGTACATATACCATTTACCTAATTAAAATACAGTGTGTCCCAGATTGAGTAGGCTACCATGGGTAACTTTCTTATTAGTGAAGATAGAGATTTGGTTAAATGGGCAATATTTTGCAGTTTTATGTGCTGATTCAGATTCCGTTGAGAAAATTTGAAAATTCCGAATAGTTCAGATATTATCGCAGAAAAACTGAAAATCGCTACTTTCTTTAATGTTCAATAACTTCGCAATTATAAAAATATGAAAAAATGTTTCATATAAAAGTTACTATGTTTGATAAAATACAGCTGAAAATACAGTCAAAATAAAATTCAATATGGCGGCTGTCAAGATATTGATAGCAACTTTCTTATTTTAAATGGACGCCATATTGAATTTTTGTACGATTAAATAGCATTTTTTTTCTCGTTTCAACCGTGTATCACAACCCATATCAAAAAAAAAATTATTTAAAAAATTTAATATATTTTTTTTTAATCAAGTAAGCGGGTTGCCTTTACTTGATTAGTAATAAGTAAAGGCAACCCATCTTGAATTTTATTTTAACTGTATTTTCAGCTGTATTTTATCAAACATAGTAACTTTTATATGAAACATTTTTTCATATTTTTATAATTGCGAAGTTATTGGACATTAAAGAAAATATCGATTTTCAGTTTTTCTGCGATAATATCTGAACTATTCGGAATTTTCAAATTTTCTCAACGGAATCTGAATCAGCACATAAAACTGCAAAATATTGCCCATTTAACCAAATCTCTATCTTCACTAATAAGAAAGTTACCCATGGTAGCCTACTCAATCTGGGACACACTGTATATGAACGAACTACTATTTTTACTTACTAAAAAACGATAATTCGTCAGACACATTGGAAAATCATTTAAAGGATGATAGGTAAATGATATGACTCATGTATGAAACTGATTTCACAAACTCAACGGACAATAAACTGCTTTAATTTTTACTTACCTTTACAATGAATGGGCAATGAATCTAATTGCCTGTTTAACCACCGTGTGTAATGGCTAATCTATTAACACAACAATAACGCTAGAAACAAAATGCAAGTTGATGCAGTCATGCAAGCGCGAAACCAACCGCCGTAGATGTTCATACGCGTTGATTTATTTTAAGTAGTACGTACTTTAAGATTTACTTCGTAGTACAGAGTTTTTAATTAATTCTTTTTTTACCTATTTTATGTAATTTGAAGAAGTGTTTCCTCAAACTTGTAAAACTTGCAAAACTAATAAATCTGCATTTTCCGCAGAAATTGTAATATTACGCAATAATATTCCTGAAGTATCAGTGTAAAATTACAAGATTCTTTATGTAAAATACCTTCTGCCGATTTTGACATTGGAATTTTATATACCTAAAAGTATTTACACATAATTTTTGAGAAATCAAAATGTGTACCGCAAAAACACATAAGTTTTAGTAACTTTACATAGTTACTTCTGGAAATAATTCACACCATGTGTAACACCTAACAGAGTGTATATATACATATTATTTAATTTTACAAAGATAATTTGCTTTAAATGAAAAATCATTAATATTTTCAGAAATTTCGTCTTTAAAGAGATTATTTCCAGTATCACTGCAAATACTATTGGAATTACGTCTTGTTTAACAATTCTTCGTTTAAGGGCCAGTTGCTCGAAAATTTGAACCATGGTTCAACTCTGAACTTGGTTCTATTATCACGGCAACATTTAGAAAGGCATATGTTGCCGTAATGAGTTCAAAGTTGAACTATGTTTGAGCAATTGGCCCTAAATCGGACAACTAAATTACGTTTCTTATTGCAAATATCTTTTAATTTTGAATGTTTTTAAAAATGTACGAAACGAAAAGCGCCAATTTGTTCTTTTCTTACAATTAAATGCTGAAATACTTAAACATAATGTCAAAACTAAATTGTCAAATTATATAAAATCATATACTCCCTGAAACTGGATCCAACCAATTAAAATGTGCATCATACATGGCCCAACTCTTATCTAACTTATATAGAGGAACTCTAAGATGTGCTACCATCACTAAATAATTACAGTACCGCAACCCATATGCTTCATGTGTAAGACGAAGAAACACGTTTCTGCACTAATATGGCAGACTCTTTTAGTGATTTTCTTTCCGTTAAGTTTAATCAAATTTAACGTCTGTCACACAAAACTTTAAAAATGATTTAAAAGCCCGGGTGTATCTGTGTGTCCGGGTGTGTTTTGACTTGTAAAAACAGTAAGTAAACTTAAAACATACGGAAAAAATAAATTTTTTAATTCAAAAGAAACACCACAAGTTTCATTCAATTCATTCAATTCAATTTCTTCATTTACCTGCATGAAATATCCTAAACGATTATAAAAATTGTTAATTGCACTAGTGACTTGTACAAGGGTAATTCTTTCTGATTCCTTTTTTCTTTCACATTTTCAACTTTCTTCGCCTGGCAGATGTTCTAAATTAAAATATGGACAAATTTTATTTGATATGACATTAGAAACCCTAACGACGACGATCATGCAACAACATTTTTAAAAATTGGAATTAGTTTCCATAGTAATATGAACAGCAATGTTTCATGTTAAAGTAAAATCACGGTATAATGATAAATGTTATAGAAACGGGGCATTAGCATTTAAATTTCCCGCCAATGTTTTGCATTAAAATGGCGGCTGTTTGTGCTACTGTAATTATTTAGTGACGGTAAGATGTGCCTATATGCATACAAACTTAATAATCAAGTTTGACTAATTTAATTAACCTACCTCAAAATAAAGAACAATTACTAACTTCAAAATATCTATATAGTCTATTTCACAATTTACCGAATGTAATCGGTATAAATAAACTGGGGCCCCTGCCAACGCATCATACAGTTTGAGTTAAGCAAGTAGGTTGGCGACGCGTGCCTCGGATGTGTTCGGACGGCCGGCGTTGTCTCGCATTGGGAAGCTAAACGATGAACGCGTATTTAATAATTTTATTTTAACTAGGATTTCAATAATTCATGTCAAATATTGTTCTAATTGCCGCAATACATTTGCGTAATGCAATTATTATTAATTAAAGCTGGTTCTTGTCCGATGAAAATTGTATCACAAACTTCTGACGAAGCTGTCGAACGACTGCGAAACGTTAAGTGTTTGTGTGCCATTTAGTGTCCGTTTAAAAGAGTTTGTGATGCAATTATTATTGTTTGTAATATAATAATGAATCTAAAAAACAGCTCTAAAAACTGCATGCTTCGAACTGAGGCGTGAACTGATACACGCTAGAACCCCCTATACTCCTACACGACTTCGTCCAAAATTACTTATATCCACCTAGTTTTAAAATTCTACCTGTATATACCTGGAGTCTGGAGTGCTCCGGTGGTTGAGAAATTAAACCGGTAGACCAAATTCTAAAACATGCCCATTTCTAGCCCAAAAATTGCTAGCGACCTTGGTAAATAAGGTTGAAAATCGCTTACGACCAATAGAAATTGACTTCACCCTTGTCTTCAGTCTTATTTAAGGCATTCTAGGAGCCGTACTTTTACAAGGGAAAGGCCCTGAATATGCAAGTCGACTTTTATTACCTGCAGAACGAAACTACTCCACGACTGAACTATTTATTCGCGTATCGTGCGGAATCATAAAACCTCGTTTCGTCCGCAAATCCGGAGGACAATACAATTCTGTAATAATGACTTTTTTATCTATAGGTCTGTTCGTAGAGCATTTCTTACTAGTTTTAAACTGTCCAATATATTCCCCCATCGATTTAATCACCGTTTCAAGAGGTGCATTTTATGTGAAATTTAGATCGGCGCTGTCGGCTGACAGTTTCGGACTATAGTCTATTCACATTAAGAATACAGCCCGGTGAAGGTCCGTCGAACTTTTCGACCAATTACAAGGCTGGAAATCAGTCACGTTTACATAGAAACAAATCCTGTCGGTTTACTCAGATGGGGGTTGTTATTTTTAGTTTAAAAGGTTGGCAGTAACTCTCATCTTTAGTGTGCTTTGTGGTCGGTTGTGTTTAAATTGCTTTTTTTACGATTTCGGTTTTTTTAACACAAGAAAAATAGTTCTTTTCAGGACTGATTGTTTCTATAGTTCGCATTTATGTAAGTAAATATTTTATGTCGATATTTTATGTGCTACACATTACATATGTCCAGATTTACTTACTTTTTGTTTAATTACTTCCTTTTATTATGATATATTTTTAGTATGGCTGAACAAGGGGCGCCTGGCCCTTTAAAGAATCCCTCCGGGAAGCATATTCGAAGCTTATAGTGTACAATTTGTACTTAACACGTTGAGTGCCACCATGTATAAAAAAAAATGGGTCCCGTAGACCACCACTTTTTTTTTCCTGAAAATGCATATATATACAGGCTTATAGCTAGAGGTCGTTACACATTATTTTTTCAAGTATGTTTTACCCCTTTTTTTCAAATTTTATTTTGCGGTGACACATTGGTCTCACGCGGCCTGCTGTGGTGTCGTAAGTCTTGTATGGCCACGTGAGTCCAATGTGTCACCTCATGTTCAAAACTGTCCGCACGCGTTACCTGCGCATGCCGCATTAGATGCGCCGATTCATGTATTAGATGCGCCAATTATGGGACGAATTACTTTCGGATGAGGAGCCTGATGCATTTGAAGGGGATGGTTCGTCAGATGAATATGAGCAGCCAGAAACTTTAGACTCGGAATCTGAATATGATTATAGGCCCCAAAGTAAAAAACGTAAGAAAGATACAGTCGACTGTAGGCAATCATATTCTCATGAAACAGAACAAGGACCAGCGGAGCCGTCTACTATTCCAAATAATGTTGATGAAACCATAGAAATTTTAATGTAAAAGGCATTTTTTATTTATATAAAAAAATGCATTTTCAATTAAAGTTTTTTATTTATATAAAAAATGCATTTTACATTAAACTTTCTCGGCTAAATATCTTATGATATTTCAGGTTCTTTGTTTACTAGAAATTACAATTTCTTTTATTAATAAATAGAAATTCTTATTCTTGTATTAGTTTGTTTATTTTGCTAATAAAAATATGAAAAATATAATTTTTATGGGTTTACCACTCCAATATAATTTGACATGCCGCGTGATGCCACGTTGGTCTCATATTAGCAGGCTAAAGATGTAGAAAGGTCCAGCTGGCCGTAGTCTTGCCGACTGTATGTATTTTAGCATACTCTGCGAGACCATCGTGGTGCGACATGGCCTAATAAATGTTTTGTAAATGCGAGACCGCTCCTGTATCGCGCGGCCACTATGTCCCAAAAAGACGTGGTCTCATACGGCACTCAACGTATTAAAACTTATAGAGGCAAACTGTAAAACGGCTGCTCTCAAGTTGACTTCACAAGTAGGCATCAGTGAGAAGAGTGTCTGGACCATCGTCAAAGACATCGAGTCCGGTGGAATATCGAAATCACCTCCGAAGAAACGTAAACGCCAAACAAAGTATGACAAATTGGATGAAACACAGAAAAAGTCCATAAGACGCCATGTACATTCTTTTTTCTTGAGAGACGAGTTACCAACTTGCACAAAAGTACTGACGGTAAATATGCTTTTTCATTCCAGCTTGAAATTCAATACAAATATAACTCTTGTAGGTTATAAATGATGACGATTCTATGCCACAAATAAAACGAACAACCTTATGGAAAACCCTAAAGAATTTAGGATTTAAATGGGAGAAACATGGTCGAAATAATATGTTGACGGAAGGACCAGAAATTATCTTGTGGAGACATCGTTACTTGACTAGCATTAGAAAATTCAGAGCGGAAGGAAAAAAAACATATTATTGTGACGGAACATGGGTTAATGCTGGCCATACTACTGCAAAAGTATGGAAGGACACAATTGTTGTTAGTGCAAGACAAGCATTCAACGAAGGCCTCTCTACCGGCTCTAGAGATCCATCTGGAAAAGGAAAACGTTTAATCGTGTTACACATTGGCAGTGAAACAGGTTTTGTTGACGGGGTCTTCTCTTATTTGAATAAAAAAGAACGGGAGACTATCACGAAGATATGAATAGTACAGTATTCGCCAATTGGATGCAAAATATACTACCGCATCTTGCACCTGATAACGTAATTGTCATGGACAATGGCACCGTACCATTCGGTTAAAACTGAAAAGTGCCCTACTGCTTCATGGACGAAGAGTGCATTGACTGAGTGGCTTATGACGAAAGGTATTCAAGTTCACGGAAAACCTTTGAAAATTGAAATTCTGGATCTTGCCAAGCAGTAAACAAGTATACACTATACACCCTATCAATTACGAAATCGATGAAATGGTTTCCAAGACTGGTCGAACAATATTACGTATCACTGCAATCTCAATCCAATCGAACTGGTGTGGGCTCAAGTTAAACATCATGTTGCCGCAAATAATAAAACATATAAGCTAGCTGATATAAAGACGTTGTTGCTTGAAGGAGTGGAGACAATAAATGCAGATGCTTGGGGTAATTGTGTTAAACATGCAATTGCCGAAGAGCAGAAAATGTATGATATGGACAATATAATTGAAGATATGACTGAGAATTTGAGATTTAATGTGAATACAGGGTTGTCATCTGATTCATCAACGACTGATTCGGATTCTGATTGTGCGCCTTTGTTTTAAATAAATGTGCGTGGGTTTTAACAGGCTTATCCTGGAAAATATCGTTAACATGAATATCGTTCGTGACAGATTATCGGTCACAAGTATTGTAACGAAAAAGTAAACGAGTTTCTTCGGAAACGTTATTCTCTAACAGGGACCAATCGAATTAGTTCTTGAAGTGGTGGGCGAACGACAAACAGATATTTTGTAATTAGTTCATTATGTAAAAAGTGATTGTAGAACAAATTCATGAAATTGAAAATTACTCATTTGTGTTATTCACTCTGCTAATGTCTTGAAAGATCTATTAAAATTTTTCAATAAACAAAATGTGTTTCTTCTTCGATGTATTCCCATTCTAACTCGACTGTTTTACATATGTATATGACCATAATACATGTGATGATCGAGCACCAGTAATTGCACAATATTAAAAAACAACGTGAACTTTATTAATTATTTATCAAGACGAATCCATTTTGACATCTGGTTACATAACCTATTTGTTACCAACATAATTTTGGAGTAACACAATTATCATGCATAGTTATCATTTTAAATTTCCCGCTCTAAAAAAATTTGTCTTGTGTAAAAAGTGCGTGGTTCGCAACCTGTCTACTGTATTCTTAAAGTGAATGGACTATATATAGTCAGAAGCTGCTGTACGTACAAACCTTATGAATGACTTCTTGTTTCGTGCGCGATTGAGATGACAGTTTAAGTAAGTTGTTAAAAAAAAATACTAAAAAATTTTGTTTTGTGAGAAATCAAGTAACATTTTATTCCGACATTGATCTAAGTCAATGCTGGTGTCTAAGAGAATCCAGCCTTTGAAGCGGCTGCATGTTTTTTTACAGCGTTGACGTTAGACGACAGCGCTGCATACAGCGACTGCATAAAGTGGCTGCAGAAATTTACTGAAAAATATTTTTTTTGCTGACTGCTTTTAAAGCGCTTTCGAGGAACAAATTTGTAGGTTATATTTTTAAATACCTACGTTTTGTACCAGAGTGTTGTTTAGTATCGCAGGTCTTTTATATGTACTGGTACTGAAAATTAGTTAGAGCTGATCATTTTATTTCTGGTAAAGTTGCTATTTTTTGAAATCCGTATTCATTGACACTTCAGATTAATCTGATAAGGTTAGAGTGACATCAGCGTTCACTTAAACCGTCTAATACGTTTGCAGCAATTCATTTGGCGCTTGAAATCACATTGCTGAAACGCTAAATCCTGTTAGACACAAGCATTGTACTTTTATACATGTTTCGGTGTGTTCAAGTGCAGATCATCTGTAGTTGTAGAACGTCATAGTAATTAATGACAAAAAGAGAACAGCAGCTTTTAAATGTCTCGTGCATGAAAAATTCCGAACCTTGTGTAAGGAGATGTTCTCTACTACTCGCAAAAACTATAGTCTATTCAAGATAAGAAGGTAGTAGTCGTCGCTGCGTACGAAAGAAAATACACGCAGCTAACAATATGAAACGCGTCAAATTTTAAAAAGGAATTAAATGAAGGTTCATTTAATTCCTTTTTAAAATTTGGGGTGTTGTATTTTCTTTCGAACGCAGCGACGTCTGCTACCTTCTTATCTTGAATAGAGTATAATTCGCTCTTATTGGCCATCGTCGATCAAAATCGTAAGTTATGCCGTCCAACAGGTAGGTTATGGTTAAGAAACAACAAAGAACAACCAAGAATTAATAAATGCGATTATTTTTGATTCACACGAAATGAGAAGTTTTCATGTAAACTTTCGTTTACGCACGAAACGCGACGCACGAAACAAGAAAACACCGACTGAACGCGAGGCCTTGGCAATAGTTTGGGAGATAGAAAAGTTCAGGAGTGGATTCGAGGGAAAAGAAATCCCTGTGCTTACGGATCATCAACCTTAAAGTGGTTGTTCTCCCTGAAAACTCCTAGCGGAAGATTGGCGAGGTGGGTACTACGTTTGCAAGAGAATAATAATAATCTTTATTTGGTTTAAATACACGTTACATGTTTAGCCGCGTCAAGATCTGTACATACATATATATAGTCACATATCACTCTAGAACATCATTAAAATCAAACATTAAGTATTCATTGGTATCAAAGAAACATTTTGCTATCAACATGTGTTTGACTTTTCTCAAGAAAAGCTTTAAATCAAGTTTTTTAATATTTTCAGGCAGTTTATTAAAGAATTTAATTCCTAATACTGCAAATGTATTTTGCGTTTTGCTCAGTCTTATTTTTGGTAGTGCCAGATATTCTCTTCCCCGTGTTTCATAATCATGTATCCTATTTGCGTGAACGATTTAATGTGTTTCTTGGTGTATTTGAGACACTCGTACATGTAAAGACACGGAAAAGTGAGTATATTTTGCTTAATAAAAATAGGTTTTGTATGAGCTCTATATTCAGTCCGTGCAATTATTCTTACCGCTTGTTTTTGCAAGATAAAAATTCTTTTGGAATGTCCACTATTTCCCCAAATTATCGCCCCATAGGATATTAAAGAGTGAAATAACGCAAAATAAGCAGTACGCACTGTTTCCGAAGTTACATTTCTAGACAGTTTTCTTAATATAAATAAAACTCTTGCTAATTTACTAGTCAAAATGTCAATATGATGCTGCCACGTTAGTGTGGAATCTAAGTAAATCCCAAGGAATTTAACCGGCTTGGTATTTGAGCTATCTGTTACTTTTTTTGTAGAGAATATTATATTTTGATTCTTTCCATCATTTATCAGCATCATATTGGAATTAAACTAGTCAGTTATTTCTAATAGTGCTTGTGAACTGTTTTCCTGCACTGTTGCTAATTCACTACCAGACAGCAATACGGTGGTGTCGTCCGCATAAAGACAGCATGAAGCTTGTGATAAACATTGCGGCAAATCGTTTATATAAATAATAAAAAGTAAAGGGCCTAAATGGTGAGCCTTGAGGTACTCCACTTGTCAGCTGTCTCTCTTCGGAAACACACCCATCCAAAATCACTCTCTGAGACCTATTTGTAAGATATGATTCAAAAAAATTTAAAGGAACTCCTCGAACTCCATAGTGTTCTAATTTTTTTAGAAGTATTTTATAATTTACACAATCGAATGCTTTTGTTAGGTCGCAGAGGGTGGCCTTCACAAATGATTTGTTTTCAAAATTAAGATTAATGAAAGATATAATATCCAATAACGCATCAATAGTGGATTTGTTCCCAATGTAGCCAAACTGTCTATCTGTGTATAAATTGTGTGTTTGAAAGTGATCAATTAATCGTTTACTTGTTAATATTTCAATATTTTTTGCAAAAACTGGTATTAATGAAATCGGCCTATAATTTGATGTATCCGAGGTTTGGGTACATTTACGTACTGGTATCACTTTACTAACCTTTAGTTTTTCTGGAAATATTCCAAACATATTTTTATTTTTTACGTAATCTTCAGCTGTTGTATTTGAAACTGGAATCCCGCTCTGCAGTTTCTTTACTATTGTCGTAAAATAATCACTAAAATTATCTGCCGCAGGTTTACTTTCATCCATATTAATAAAATTTGATTTTGTCTGATTCTTAATAACTGTCCAAGATGCTTTTGAAATATTTCCAGACATTTTTATGTAATTAGTATTAGCTTCAACTTTTGATTCAGTTATTTCTCGCCTATATTCCTGCTTTTGTTTAGTATAATGTATTTTAATTTTTGGATCTTTAGTGATGTTATAAATGTCATTCAAAAGCTTCAAATTGTCGCGTTTCTTTTTTAAATTTTCATGGAACCATTTAATTTCGGTTTTTTATTACTTTTATTTATTTGAGCAATTTTATGGGGGAATGCTTTATTGAAATATAGCAAGAATATATCCAGAAACAACTCGAATGCCGAGTTTACTTCATTTTTTAACAGTACACTATTCCAACTTTCTACACTTAACATTTGCAATAATTTATCCAACCCTATTTGCGTAATTTTTTTATAAGGTTTAGAATATGAACCTATTTCTGATTTACAAGTTACATTGTATAAACTACAATATAAACCAAAATGATCTGATAAAGGCGAATCAACAATTTTAACTTCATCATTTGGAATGTTTTCAATATTAGTTATAATATTGTCAATACAAGTAGAACTTTTTTGCGTCACTCTGCTGGGCTTGTTATTCATAATTCTACCACCGAAAGCGCACACTAAGTTCTTGAAATCTATAATCTGGGTACTATTCTGCAGTATATTTATGTTAAAGTCTCCAACAATTACGTATTGTTTATTTCTATTGCATAAATCAGCTAATATGTAGGATAACGTATCCATAAACACATTCATATTACCAGCTGGGGCTCTATAGATGCTTACAATCACAATTTTTGCTTTTTTAAGTTCAATAGCTGTTAATTCACAATTCAGTTCCTGAGAGAGTTTATTTATTTTTTCACACACAATGAATTCAACACCCTTAATCACATATAACATAACTCCCCCATGTTTCTTTTGTTTTCTGCAATAATAGCTAGCTAAGCAATAGTCCTCTAGTTCGTATAGACTAATTTCTTCCTCAGTGAGCCAATGTTCACATAAACTCATTATTGATGTTTCCTCAAAAGAGTCCAAAAATAATTCTATTTCGTCAAGTTTACATCTAATAGACTGTACATTTAAATGAAAAATATTTAATTTTAATTGATCTTTCTTTTCTTCCCCATGTTGAAAGAAGAGTTCTCATCTATAAGCTGTGAATTTTGATTTGTAATTGATTTTACCGATTCTTCCGAAGAGTCTGTAACTTGTATATGTGCATTGTCTATCAACTTGACTATTAGACCACAAATATATCTTTTTGCCTGTGTCCTTAACTTACATATCTCTTATACGCCCGGGAAGGCAAACGTCATAGCTGACGCACTGTCTCCTGTCTCGTCCACCGACGTCAGAAACTGAATAATCTAACATAAGATGTCAATCTGTGAGCGTAGGGATTAAGGTTACTGTATTTAGAAGGTACCGCCATTCCTTTCCGCGGCTTCGGTCCCCAAATTAAAAAGGAAGCGATGAAACGCTAAAGAAGAAAAAGTTACTGTTGCTAAGGAGTTTATGAATGAATTTGGTTAACCCCAAATTGAAAGATAAAGTAGGGATACCAACGATACCTGCATCTGAAATCCGTTCAGCGCAGCTTGCAGATGCCGAGTTAAAAAAGATTATTGACACTTTCGAGAACACCGATAACACAGAAAATAGGAGATGGGCTGAGAGAGCTTACCTTATGGTACGTGGAGTCCTATACCATTATGAGCAGGAAGATGAACACGAAGAGCCACAGCAAGTAGTTCCGAGACAAGAACGAGAGCGTTTGTTAAAGGAGTATCATGACTAAGGCTCGGATTATATGCAAAATGCATATTTGTTATTAAGAGGTATATCAACAAAATTATAAGTTTTCTATGCATATCTAATGTTTTTTGATTAAAAGAAGCTAAATAAAAAATGCATATTTTGCATATTTTGGCACCTTCGTGAATATTTTAGGAAATATTGCATATTTGTGCATACTTTCATCAAATCAAAAATTTCCGATTAAAAATTTCTGTTCAAGTTAAAAAGAATTAGTATCTTGCTGAGTGTTTCCTTCTTAAATTCGTTTTGAATGGCTATCTATAATGCCTATAATTCTTCAATTCGGATTGGTAGTTTATTTACACAAATATTTACAAGGTAGTTACAGGAGCACACACTAGCTAAAGCTCGGTTGTAAAATGGGACCGAACTGTGCGATATGAATGACTTCAAGTAAGTGTTGTAATTTTAGATTTTGTTGGGCAAAGGCCTCTGATTCTCGGGCAAACGTACTTTCTAAGGGCTTTATGACGCTAAACTCAAGTGGTTGATTTATTACGTCCAATTGTAAACTGGCATACAATGTTAACTACGGACGAAACGAAAATGTCTACACAGTGATTTGTTCGAAACCCTTAAAAAATGTGCTGGAAAAAATAAAATGAAAAACATATTTAATTGTGAGGCGTCAAGTCTGAACACTAGGTTTTTAAAATAGCTTGCTTGAGGCAAAACCATTATCAAAAGTACAAAACACGAAATTAAAATGTTTTCTTCAAAAATATTCCCAATATCATGTTCCCGATGAAAGTACATTAAGGAAGAATTTATGTGAACCAAATTTACACCGAGGTAAATACCGAAATTCTTTCATTGATTGGTAACCACTTGCTTTATTTTGAAGTGGATGAAACTACAGACTCTTGTGGTCGATATATTGCTAATCTGTTAATTGGTTGTCTTGATGTTGAAAAAGCTGGCAAATCGTATTTAATAAGTTGTAAGCAGTTAGATAAAACTGTTGTACAATAACTCGATTTATTCATGAAGGATTAACAAATTTTTTTCTGCCTAATCCAATTCCACATGAAAAAGTAATATTGATGTTATCAGACGCTGCTCCTTACATGTGTAAAGCCTCAGCAAATTTAAAAATATTTTTCCTAAGTTAATTCACACCACTTGTTTGGCACATGGTATTAACAGAGTCGCCGAAGAAATCAGAATTCAGTTCCCTCTTGTAAATGAATTAATCAGCAACGTAAAAAAGATTTTTTTAAAAGCGCCATTACGGATTCAATTGTATAAAGAATCATTTCCGGGTTTACCGTTGCCTTCACAAACAGTAATTACTAGGCGGGGCACGTGGCTAAATGCCGCAATTTTCTATTCAAAAAATTATGAAAAAATTAAAAATTTAATTTTAGAATTCTCTGACGAATCTACTTCTATTAATGAAGCCAAAAAATTTTTCAAAAATAATGTAATACCAAATCAATTAGCGTTTATTGCAAGTAATTTTTCTGTAGTGGCCGAAACAATTTTAAAATTAGAATCAAAAGAGCTGCTTTTGACTGAATCAGTAAATTTGATAAACAAATGCCATAGAGAATAATCAGCTGTTACAGGAACTGGAGACTTAATTTTTAAAAAGCTTAACTCAGTATTGAATAAAAATGAAGGATTCAAAATTCTGTCAAAAATTTTGAATGGGGAATTTGTTGATGATGATGACCTTGAATTAGATCCATATATTTTAAGCAATTTAAAATATGCACCCATTACTTCCGTCGATGTTGAACGATCTTTTTCGACGTTTAAACATTTACTAGACGACCGACGGTATTCGTTTAAAATAGAAAATTTAGAGAAACACCTAATTGTCAATTTTTTTCATAATAATAAATAGGCATATAATATGTATATAAATATATTACTCCTGTTATTTTTGTTAATAGGCAGGTATATTGCTAAATGTATTTTAAAAATATACAGCCTGTCAATTTTTCGAGCGCCACTATGGGGATCTCGCTTATCTTAAGAGAAACGAAGTTGGTTAAATTAGGGCAAAGTTGCGCATTTTCGTGCTGAATAATAATCTGAAAAGAAATTTGAAATATCTTCAATAGTTTCGAAAATATCGCAAACAAACGAAAACTTCTGGTTTTCGTTTTTAATTTTTTCACGATAAACTAATCGTACTAGACATTTCTAACCCAGACATTATTCAGACACTTTTTTATGGAGAATTTGAATATGGCATCCCCTTTTCAATAATTTTCAATATAACGAAGAAACACTTGGCAACTTTTTTTTTATGGACGCCATTTTGGATTTTAACATTCTGAGATTAGGTTTTTTTTCCTCTTTACAACGATGTATCACATATGGTGGTCCAATATCACATTTTTGTTAAAAATTCAATTTTTCATTTTTTGCGAAGAGTGCTTTGGAAAAACAAAACGTTCTTTTGTTGTGAACAAAAGTTTGACAGTTTGACCCTATTTCAAGTCTTGTCATTTAGTTTTATCGCGAAAATGCCTTTTTCAAGTGAAGAACAAAGAGATATAATACAAATTTATTACACTTCGCATCGAAATGCCCACATGACTGCGGCAATATATTCGGCAGCGTTATCCAGTATTTTTATATGAATATGGTTCATTTAAAAGACGTAGATGAAAATATGGCGATAGGCCTAATGAATATGAGCAGGAAATTTTGCAAGCGGTAAAAATTTTACATGATTACAAATACTAAAATACGTTTTCATCATTTAATTTTTAATTAGGTGCAAGACAATCCATCTGTTTCCTCAAGAGAAGTTGCAGCCCAGCTGAATTTGCCGTCGCATCAAGTTGTTTGGAGAACACTTAAAAAACACAAATATCGGCCTTGGGCAATTCATATTGTAACTAGGATAAGAGAACCAGCAAAGATGTACAGCTGATTAAGTCATATAAACATAAAACCGATAACGTAAACAAAAGATGCCTCCGTCGTATGACTCATCCGAGATGCAGCTGCAAAAGTCAGACTACCTGCACAACGGGTCGTGTGCAAAAACTATGATTCATTAGGCACAAATCCAGCGCGGAATTACATTTCAAGGCAACAATTGACGTCACACCCCAGAAATAAAACCCCTATAAAAAGCCGATAGAGTAAACGCTAGAGAGAGTATTAGAACCAATCTCTTCAGAGTGTCATGTAGACTAGTTGTCTTTTTAGTGCCCCAATACACAAAATGTAAGTTGTAAAATGATTGTTAGTTAATTTGTTGATAATAAATGTTTTATTATATTAAGCTACTTCCCTAATTCCATGTTACTTCAAATATTATCGTAACAATATTTCTAAAACGCTTCATCCTGGAGATCATGAACGACGGTTAGCTTTTTGCGCGTTGCACTGTGCTTAGAATTAGGAGGTGGGCAATTTGAACACATATTGTGATATTACATTTGTTAATTATTATCTATACTTATTATGTATTTCGCGGATGAAATATTCGAACTCTCAATAAAAAAGTGTCTGAATAATGTCTTGGTTAGAAATGTCTAGTACGATTAGTTTATCGTGAAAAAATTAAAAACGAAAATCAGAAATTTTCGTCTTTTTGCAATATTTTCAGAACTATTAAAGATATTACAAATTTCTTTTCAGATTATTATTCAGCACGAAAATACGCAACTTTGCCCTAATTTAACCAATTTCGTATCTCTTAAGATAAGCGAGATCCCCATAGTGGCACTCGAAAAATGGACAGGCTGTATAATAATAAGAATAAATATGTTTTAGTTTATTAAATTGGAATGGACTTTCATTTTTTATTGTTAAAAGTTTTGCATATCGGTGCATATTTGGCATATATTAGAGCATATTTTTTAAATTAAATTGATTTGTTTAATTGGCAGTATTAGAGAAAGAATATCTTATAAATCACGTGAATTATTTCGGCCTTATTTTTCAAAAAGTTTTCTTTCAGGGGTTGTTTTTGGGATTTTGGAAATTCAAAAATATGTAAGTTTATCATTTAATTATTATCCTTTCAAAAAGTAATTTTTAGTACATATCTCTGACGAGGCCCAATAAGGCCGAAATAATTCACGTGATTTATAATATATTCTTTCTCTAATACTGCCAATTAAACAAATCAATTTAATTTACAATTTTCATTTGGCAAGAACTACAGCTGTCATATTTTTTAATATCTTGTGCATATTCTTGTGAAATTACGTGCATATATGTGCGCATATTTTACAGATTTTCCGTGCATATAATCCGAGCCTTAATCATGACACACCACTAACCAACGGGTCACTATGGTGTAGAAGGGGCCCGGAAGAAAATATCCTGCAGATATTACTTTGCAGGGATGCGCAAGTATATTGCAGTTACACCCGTCACTGTATCGAGTGTCAAAAATACAAGGCAGATAATACTAAACCAGTGGGACTACTACAAACGACAGTATAGTTCGTTCCATTTCGATATGCGTCTGTCATAAAATGTAAATTCGCAAATCCCTACTGCGACATGACCGGCCGATGCGACGCACAGAATATGAGCGGACAGGAACAATGTTACTCCATCTCGGTTAAAAACTAGTGTACAGTATGTTCCCGGATTGAGTTTACAATACCTATAATGGACCAAAAATTTTTAACAACAGCTGTAGTTTTTAAATTAAGATTTCATGTTCTGCAGTTCAGGCCTGCTTGGCGTGAAATGAATTTGTGCCAAACTTGACGCCGAAAGTCTTTAAGCTGGCGGAATGAACACAAGAAGAAGTAAAATCTGTGTAGGTAAAGTAGTCTTCCCTTTGAATTTAGGAGAGAAATTTAGTAAGATAAAATGATTCTCATTTCAAATTAGAGAGATATGCTAAATTTCAACATCCTAGGAAAGAAAATTGAATTACGGAAAATTACTAATTAAATTATAAATATTTCAGTAATGTTGTAAAATGTTAACGCCATCTACATATTTATTGACAAAAAACAAATAAAATATGGTTATTCAAATAACCTCCGTCCATATTAGCACCTGACACTGTTAATGTCTTACAGCTGCACAGTGGTATGTACATCCCAAAAAAACGGCCAAAATGTATTTTCCTAATTTATGAAAAATAGTAGGAGTAAAATAATTACAGATTATGGAAGTAATATTAGATAAATAAAATTCACATTCACGAATAGTTAGCTATGAGATAAAACAAAAAATCTGAACTGTCAGAATCTTTTCAAATGCGTGTATATTCATCGACGGAATAGGAATTTAAACTGTTAGTTTAGTAAAACAGAAAAGACGTTTTTGAATATAAACATGGGCAGCACAAACACAGGTATTTTAGATTTTATCTACGACTAAAATATAATGGAAGTATTATATGTGTGGTTTGTGAACAATAATGCCATGCAATATTCTATTAGGGAATAATGACGAGGGATTAATAGTCATTATTCCCTCTTGCTCACCAATTACAAAATTTCTTTAATCAAATAATAATAAAGTAGAGTATACTACTCGCAATAATGGCTATTATTCCCTCGGAGTGTTACTCCTTCGCGCTGCGCGCTCGTTTCGTAAATACTTTTCCTCGGGAATAATAGCTATCATTATTGACTCGTGGTATAATCTACTATTATAATTAATCCATAAACTTGATTAATATTGTGATATAGGATACGCTAAGAATAAAAATGTATTCACAAAGTTGAGCCCTAAATTTTCGGATTGATTCGGCCTTTACTTGATGAAAATTCATTATCACACTTAATGAAAACACTAAAATAGCGAATTTTCACAAATTTTATTAGTTGTCATGTTTTAACATGACAATTGTTTCGACACACAGTGTCTTCGTCAGATGTGTATTGAATCTGCGTAAATCTCCGATGTAACTCCGCAACACAAAACATATTGCAGTGATATTTACCTACGTCCAGAAGTTTTTCATCGTAAGCTGTTTCCGATAAACTTCGCATCTTATAAAAATATCCAAAATAAAAAAAAATTTCTTCAAATAATATTCCTCATATATACAAAATACCCCAAATTCTTCATATAACTTCTTACAAATTAAAAAGTTCCTCTTCAAAATATGTCTTCTCACATCAAATCAAATGTCTCTGTTTCGTAAAACAACAAATTCCAAGTTAGAATCCAAGAAGACAACCTACCAATTTTTGAAACTTGTTGATTGGATGGATTTTTCTACCTGGATGGAGCGGATGCACGAGAGCCGTCTAGGTCTACAACATTCCCTCACAGCGAGACATTGGCCGGTCCAGAAAAAAGGAAAAAACATCTACGAGAAACAAGAGATTAATTTACTTTATACAGTTAGTTTAGTTGGGTTAATGTTTAGAATTTCGTTATAATTGTTATTAATTACTAAAAATTAGAATTTGAATTGTTATTAAAATGAAATACTTACTTAGTTTAGATTTAACTTTGAAATATTTAAATTAATTGTCAGATTAACGTTTTGTGTGACAGGAGCTGTCGGATTGAGTGAAGGATTTATAAATAACATGGAGTGGTTGATCACCTAAGAGAATCAATAAACCGAGGTGTAATGGAGAGGATTTGTACACAAAACGTTAATCTTTCAATAGCAACGATAAAAACAACGTTAAAAAAATTTTTGCTCTTATAAATTTGCTCATATATTGAATATAACTTTAAAAAATTTAATCTATTTCATTCATCTACTATTAATTATCGGAAGCTAATCCAGAGATGTTTCATTATGTAACAATAAAGTAAGTTTAATTTTTGATTTGTAAAAAAATTCTTTTGATTTAAAAAAAATTAAACCACATATAAAACGTCTTGTCATTCATCAATCACTTTAACTTTCAACACTCATTTTACAAAGAATTCTTATTATTATAGAGAAGTTAAATGAGGCTTCCTCTGTAACAATAATAAGAATTTCTAAATCAACATCACACTACATTTATACTTCATAAGATTCTAAAGTGTAAAAGGATCCTTATCGCTTGTTTCGCGATTGGGCGTAACAGGTAGCAACACTTGGCAAGCGAGGGATTTCTTGTACATCTTTAGGATTTTAAACACACATTACAAAATTAAACATCTAAATTACTTACAAATTTATCTTCAAAGGAATTTTCTTCAAAATTTATAAATAACTGGATTACAATTGACATTGAGAGTCCCACCCTGAAATGTCACTTTGACATTTTAAATTAAAATTTCAAATCAGTCTACTAGACTAAATAATTGTGTGGTGGATGTGGTACAAAGATAAGATTAAAAGAGAAAACATATAAGTTCAATACTTACCACATCTGCTTAAATAGCAACACTACAATATGGTTTCTTCACTGCATAATGAACCCTTCAAATATTTTTAGATTTGCCAACTCAGTTTCTTAGTATAGGATAATTGTGGCAGTAGGTATAAATTATCCTTCAGTAAGTAAATTTACGCAGATTCAATACACATCTGACGAAGACACTGTGTGTCGAAACAATTGTCATGTTTTAAACTAATAAAATTTATGAAAATTCGCTATTTTAGTGTTTTCATTAAGTGCCCTAAATTTTCTCTCATTCACTAAAGCTTTTTAAAAATTGGCTATGTTTGGCGGTAATTATTTTTAACTGCTATTAAAGCTTATACATTCGTTTAAAAAGTTCTAGAAAAATTAAGTGCATTAAACTGCATTTTTACTAGAAAAACACGTTTCAGATGCAGTACAGAAAACCTACGGAACAGGCACAACGACGAAGGGAACACCTCTCGTCGAGCATTTAGTGATAAAAAGTTATTGTCAGAGGTAACTACTCGTAGAATAAAGGAAAACTAATAATTCCTTTCAAAAATATTCTAATTGCACTTACATGCCAATATCCACTAAATGCTTCTTCATTCGAAGAATATTACAAATAAACGGAAAAACTATACCTGGATCTCTTTCCCTGGTATCCTATGCCTGCCCCAGTATATGAAGTTTTAGTTCAAAATTTATAAGAGAGGCAGAGTATTTCGTTCAAGGAAAGATACTAGGATTAGTAGAATTCACAATTTATCAGACATTTTCAACAGAGTTCTGGATACTTCTGATCCAATCATTTCCACTTTAAATATAGTTTTCAGAATGGCTAAAAGAAATCGCATTAAATTTACTTCTGAAATTATTACCATGTTAGAAGTTCCTTCAATTAGCATTAGTAAGTCTATCAATGTTAACAAATATGTGTGTACATCTACTAATATCAAGGAAAATACCTACTGACGAAAGTGAAAAGGAAGATCAAGAAGAATATTTAGAAAACCTTCTGTTACCATTAAATAATATAGAACTTGAAGCAGAAATTTAAAGTTTTCTACATTACAACGTTTTTTGTAACTAATTCGTACTTTTGTTGTGACTTGCATATTCTCTTTTTATTACAGTAAGACATTTTATTAAATTTTAAGTCTATTTCATGTTTTGAACAAGGTTTGAAGTTTTGTTTGTGTGTATATTTCTCATTTTGACAATTTTGGCTGCTGAGTTGTACTGAAATCCTAATTATTCCGTAATTCAATTTTTTTTCTAGGATGTTGGAATTTGGTATATCTCCCTAGTTTGAAATGAGAATCATTTTATCTTACTAAATTTTTCGCCTAAATTCAAAAGGAAGACCACTTTACCTACACAGATTTTACTTCTTCTTGTGTTAATTCCGTCCCTTGACTTTCGGCGTCAAATTTGACACAAATTCATTTCACGCCAAGCAGACCTGAACTGCAGAACATGAAATCTTAATTCATAAATTTTTGGTCCATTATACGTATTGTAAACTCAATCTGGGGACATACTGTAGAGAGTAATAGTGAATTTATTTCAATTTATTTTAATAATTAGATCAGACAAATTAAATCTAAAGCACTAAACAACAATTAAGAATTTTTATCTTATTGAATTTCTTGAAATTTAAATTTAAATTCATGTAATTGTTCTAATATCAAGAAAAATTTTTAATTTTATTTTAAATATAATTTTTATAGCAGTACTGGGAAAATAATAGTAATCAATTACTTAGTTGGAAGCTAACTGAATCCACAAAATTATTCTGATAGTATAGTAGATAATTCCTGTTTCCACATTTAAGTAGTTACATAGTTATTAGGGGGGTTAAATTAAGATTGTTTAGATTTGTCGTGAAGAGTAAACATCTGTGAAGGTTAATCCATGTTTGCCTCCGGTTTTTAAATGGAACGATCGGACTGTAGTAAGGTTTACTTTTTTGAAGCCTTTTGGGGGAATATGCCACACACCTATAGAGGTAATATGCCCATCACCTAACAACTGGCATATTATTCATTCTCATCCATTTTAGAATTATGAATGTTCCTTATCTACCTGTTATGTTTTCATATATAAATTGAGTTTATATTAAACATTTTTCGTCCTACTGACATTTTATTTTTTCTATTGAGTTAGTTATGTTTCAATTTTTATTAGACGTGTTCTTTCGCACATAAAAATTGGATCTAAACACGTTTGATCGGATCAAATCGCATATAAATGCATTACGATTTTCGGATCATGATCCTTAAATAGTTAGTGAAAGAACACGCCTATTAATATTGCACCTGTTTATTCAGTGGCATATTCCCCCAAATAGACTGGCATATTACGCATGCATATGGGTAATGTGCCACTTCTTTTCGTGTTCGTAAATGCATTGCTAGGCATTTAGGCATTTAGATAAGGAGGTTAATCACAAGACATTTTCATAGAACTGTAGTAGACCTATCAAATGATACTTGAAGCATGCCGTTAAGAAAAAAAATCGATGAGATAAATTAATGTTTGCTTAACTGTAGAATATTCCCCCAACCTACCCTATACCCCTTTTTCACCGTGATGATAATAATAATAATAGCACTAAAAAATAATAAAGGAGACTGTGGTTTAAGAAATAATTGAAATTTATCTCCGCCCACAATAATTTTATATCCGTATCAGTACAATTTGGAAAAATTTAAAAAACACTACATGAAATCTAACAGCTACCTACTACATAATTTATAAATTCTATCATATTAGATAAGGATAAAAGAATATGTTGATTTCGTTTCTCGATTTGGGAAAGTGTGACGTAACTGCCGAAGAACTGTACCTACCTGATCATAAAGCGTCTTTCAATAGGGGTGATAGATTTTTCAATAGAAGTCACTCGGTTCCCTGATATATTTTGTTTTACTTCCGAGTGTCAAAATATTCAGTATAGTTTGCAATTTCATCATGCAGCGTTTGACGCTTCCCGACCGTTTAGAGATTACTAAAAATATTAGCAAAGTTCGAGGTTAGTTGTGGGAAGAACTGTAACCGTCAATGGCGACCGCTATAGAGCCATGTTACTCGAATTTCTGTGGCCAGAACTTGAGAATGTCGATATTGAAGAGATGTGGTTCCAACAAGACGGCGATATGTGCCATGCAGCTAATGCTACGCTCGATTTGTTAAAGGATAAGTTTGGTGATTGGATCATTTCACGACGAGGTTTTGTGAATTGGCCGCCGCGGTCATGTGATTTGATACCCCTAGATTATTTTCTTAGGGGTTACGTCAAAGCACAAGTCTATGCCGGCAATCCACATACTTTGGATCATTTGGAAGCCAACATTCGTCAAGGTATCGCCGACATACAGCCGCAAATGTCGGACAAGGTGATCAAAAATTGGAGCGATCGGGTGCGTCAGTGTAAACAAAGCCGTGGTGGACATTTGAACGATATCTTGTTTCGAACATAACTGCACTGTTCAAGCTTCAAAATAAAGCTAAAACTAAATTGATATGTCAAACCGTTGTTGTTTTATTTAAAATTAAAATCCTATCGCTCTTAATGAAAGACCGGTTACTATCTATACTACTAATAGTATCTAAAATTAACAAAATTGACACTAAAAAATAGTAAAGGAGACTGTGGTTTAAGAAATAATTGAAAATTATCACCGTCCACAATAATCAATAATATTAACACCAAATCTTTTAAACGGACACTAATTAGAGCACAAACACTTTACGTTTCGCTATATATAGCTTCTTCGGAAGAAGCTATCAAACGAGTGAAACGTGAAGTGTTCTTCGGAAGAAGCTATCAAACGATAGCGAAACGTAAAGTGTTTGTGCTTTAATTAGTGTCCGTTTAAAAGATTTTGTGATAAATTTTCATCGGACATAAACCAGCTTTAATTATTAATAATATTAAGGGCCAGTTTCATAATCAAATTTAAAAGGGGCTTTAAAATTAAAGTCGCATTCAGATGTGTTTTCACACTATATTGTTTTTGCATCTGAAAGTGACTTTAAATTTAAAGTTTCCTTTAAATTCGATTATGAAATTGGCTCTAACAGTCAAAACCTACCAAAAAAAAGCAAATCAAATAAAACGGATGTGAGTATTGGTCTGATATCCGAAAAAGTTCTTATTCCCCCGAATAAAGAACTTTTGTAAGCATTTAATTCCCTGTTATTTGATACCGCTTGAATTTATCCCTGAAAGAAAAAAATTTATTATCTGTTTTTTATGTATTCACCATCGAAGTATGTCGTGAAAGTTTAGGGAAAAAGTGGTACTTAATAACCTGTGAGCAACTAAAAATCAGATTAGAGTCAGCGCGCTGCAGCGGTGCAAAGAAAATGTATGTCTGTGATTAACTGAATTAATTAATCTAATACATTCATGAACTGTCAGATCAGCCTAACGCCGCGTTAGTAACAGACATACTTTTTCTTTGCACCGCCGACTCTAATCTGATTTTTAGTTGCTCACAGGTTACAAGTAACTGAACTTTGACAATGAAAGTCATTTTGATTTTGAGTTTAAGGTTACTGCGAATGAAGTAATGTTGCAATATTTTCTTTCCATCACGAGGTGTATTCACTGCTACCTACCTGCGAAGATAGGCAGTAGTTTTACATCGGGTTGAACTTCTCCGATGTTGCCAGCCAGCTGCAATGGGTCGGGAGGGTTCAATTCCAAAACGCGAAGGCCAAAATCAAAAATAGGCGCCACTTAATTTTTTTTGTACGGGGGACGGTGTAAAATTAAGGAAACACATTACGTCCAACACACTTACAATCTATTTATTACAACAAACACAAAAAAAATATATCTAACGATTATTCATCGAATGTACAACGCTATAGTTGACACAACAGAAAAGATCAGATCCAACGAGACAAATTCTACATTCTCGAGTTCGAACTCCGCATAACGCTAACTGATCTAGTATGAAACAAGTTATTATAAATATTCTAAGGCCGTTGGCGACGTCAACTAGGTCGCTACATGAGTTTGCACAAAACTCGTGCACAATCGCGGCTATGATAAATTCACCGTAAGCATATTAGTAATAATAATAATAATTAAATGGATCCGACCTGTGATTCCCACATCAGACGTCAGTCGTCGATGGTCAAGGTAGTCGTCAAGCAAGCACTCCCGTGTATGGCCAACATTAGCTACCTCGCAGCGGAGTTACGACGCAATCACGATGGTGGAGGGGAGACGCCTACTCGACTGCGTGAATAGAAGGAAATAACTTCGACCAAAAGTATCTTCTTATAAAATAATGTTCCCAGCAAAGGTATCTACCAACGAAAATAGCTTTCACTAAGAATAGCTTCCAACGAACATCAACCCTTGCTAAAAGTCCGCAATAAAAGCCTATAAGCGAAAAGAAAACGATCGTAAGGGTCAAATCGAAAATTTGCGTCGTACAAAACTTACCCCGGCACTTTACCGAAGCTTGAGACAAACCACGAGGCACGCGGTTTTTCCTGTCTCACACGTGGGCCTTGTCAGAATCGGCAATATGCCGTAAAAATGCACTAACATCCCTTTGATGTAATGACATGCACAAACGAATTGTTTAACGAAAAGAAACGTGCGGCCCAGGAGACTGCGAATTTCGTTCTGAAAATGGCGCAACATTTCTCGTTTGACAGAAAAGGAACGATTATCAACAAGTGAGACACCTACAATCTTTACCAGCGGGGAATTGTCAGTAACAACGGGAGCCAATGGCCGACGTGGGCAAGAATCACGAAAAATACGCGTCGTGAAGTAGAACGTTGTTATAAGTCGTTCACTTCCTCACTTACACGCGATTTTGCCCGTAAATAAGGATGGATTACTTATATAAAATGAATTTGTTTATTTAAAGGAAGGTCCCGTTAAAGGAAATATGCTAGAACTAAATTTTAAGCAAATTACGTCGGCGAAATACGGCGTATTCCTACACCGACTGCAATGTGTACAGCGACGCGTTCCTAAGAAACCATTCGACACGTCGAATTTTCGCTTATACATGGCGTGTTCGGAACAGTAATGAAAACTGAGCAGTGACAATGCATATACATGGTGTATTCGAAACAGAAATGAAAAATGAACTGTAACATCACTTCCAAATTCACATATCGTCGACCTAATTTGCAAATTGCCTAACTCCACTATTGTGCCAAATTAAGGTTTTTAGGCCATCTTATATGGAATTTCCTCACAATTTTAATGGAAATATTCCCAATCTTATACCATAAAACAGTTTAAAAGATTTGAGTGAATAAATTAATTTTTTATGTGTTATCGTAGAGAGTTTTTTGTGTCTCCTGTAAAATTTGAGAACATGGAGTTAGGTAGTTTGCATATTAGGGCGACGATATATAAATTGTAAAGCGTTTCCCTTCACTTTTCATTTTGGCTGTATTACTTTTCAAGTCTGTTTCGAATCTATTTAGTTGATCTATCTGATTTGAAGTGTCACATTTTGACATACGTTATAATGACATGAAATTATTTCGAATAAGAGTTAACACAGAAGTTATTTCTCTACGGATTATTAATGCTCATAACATTTAGCAACTTTGCCAAATTTAAACCTACCGTTTATCTCTTCAAATAGGCGAGATCCCAATGGTGAGGGTCGAATTTGAAACAGAGTGTACATACAGTGAAACTTGCTTATAACGAGCTCTGGTTATAAGCAAGTCTCACTGTATATATTCAGGGTGATTAAAATTCGAGAGCCTGCATGGGGATCTCGCTTATTATAAGAAATAGAGAATCGGTTAAAGGGAGGCAAAGTTGCCAAATTTCATGCTGATTCATAATCTGTTAAGAAATTTGAAATATCTCGAACAGTTTTTCACAATCGAAGAAAAACGAAAAATTGTGATTTTCGAAAATCGGACATAAATTCTTTATTCATTACTTTTTTCAAAATCTGTGAAATCATTCCTGAAGCAACTTTTTACGTTTGATTGAATGGCGAACGTACTTTATTTCTAGAGCGATTTGTTTTTGTTTTTCCGGAGCCAACTTCATTTTTTCTTATGGGTGCGATTTTTGTCGTTTAGACAGATAGATAGCACCTTTCTTTCTGAATTCACTGATATGCCACATTAGTCTTTTTATTTTTATTTTCATTGAGAAATTTTGAAAAAACTGAAATTAAGCTCATCTACACACATTAACTTAGCTTAGGTTCAATTGCATGCTATGTATCCAAGGATACGTATACCTTTGTATAATTGGTCTGTCATTAAATACAGAATCGCATATTCAAATAAAAAAAACGTGATATGTTGCGCATTTTTTATTTATTCTTTATTTATGATTTTGTTTCAAAATCTGTGAAAACAATCCCGAAGCAACTTTTTACGTTTGATTGAATGGCGAACGTACTTTATTTCTAGAGCGATTCGTTTTTGTTTTTCCAGAGCCAACTTATGGGCGCGATTTTTGTTGTTTAGACAGGTAGGTAGCACATTTTTTTTTTAATTCATTGGTATGCCACACTTGCTATTTTATTTTAATTTTCATTGAGAAATTTTAAAATACCTGAAATTAAATCATGTGCATACATTAAGTTAGCTTAGTTTCACACATTAAATTGGCTTAGATTCAACTGTATGCTGTGTAGCAACTTTCGTTTAATTGGTCTGTCATTAAATACAAAAAAACGAAGAAAAAAATGAAGAAAAATGAAGAAAAACCCGATATGTTGCGTATGTTTTATTGTCACAAAGAAATTCCATTACAGTGCTCAGCAGTATTTACAAACTTATCCGGAAAGAATCCAACCAAGTATTAAATATTTTTCCAAATACAACGGCTAAGTATTGTGGAAAATGGAAATTTCTTCGAACAAATGCTGTGATTTTTTTTCTCTATTTTATTTCTGTACATTCTTTTGGAGTTTCAAATGTATCATTTTGAATGAAATTGTTATTCAACTTGGAAAAATATCTAATATGTACTTGGTTGACTTATCTTGGGATAGGTTTCTTAATACCACTGAGCACTTACAGTGGAATTTTTGTGGCAAATAAAAAATGCGCAACATATCACGTTTTTTTTTTATTTGAATATGCGATTCTGTATTTAATGACAGACCAATTATACAAAGGTATACTATCCTTGGATACATAGCATGCAATTGAACCTAAGCTAAGTTAATGTGTGTAGATGAATTTAATTTCAGTTTTTTTTTTAATTTCTCAATGAAAATTAAAATAAAATAACTAATGTGGCATATCAGTGAATTCAGAAGGAAAGGTGCTATCTATCTGTCTAAACGACAAAAATCGCGCCCATAAGAAAAAATGAAGTTGGCTCCGGAAAAACAAAAACAAATCGCTCTAGAAATAAAGTACGTTCTCCATTCAATCAAACGTAAAAAGTTGCTTCAGGAATGTTTTCACAGATTTTGAAAAAAGTAATAAATAAAGAATTTATGTCCGATTTTCGAAAATCGCAATTTTTCGTTTTTCTTCAATTGTGAAGAAACCGTTCGAGATATTTCAAATTTCTTAAAAGATTATTAATCAGCATGATATTTGGCAACTTTGCCTCCATTTAACCGATTCTCTATCTTTTGTAATAAGCGAGATCCCCATGCTGGCCCTCGAATTTCAATCACCCTGTATAATCTGTTTTTTTTTTTGTTTACCATCAAGTAGGTCGTGATTTTATTTTATTAGCTTGGCTACTATAGTAAAATTAGACAACTTAATATCTATTCACTCTTTATCCTCGTCTCAGTAGGCCGTGTGCTCGTTTCGTTAAGTTGCTGCCCTGAAGTTTGATAGATGCCAGAATCTGACATGAAAAATATTAATGACAATTCCGAACCACTAATCTGACTATGTTGCCAAATATTATACGAAGGAGCACCGACTATGGCACCGTGAAATATGCACTACAGTCGACTTGGCAACAACGTCTCCGTCAGCGGATTCAAATTATAACCATGAAATTAAAAATAAACATAAAAGTCTCATCTGACGTCTATGTTTTATTGTGATATCAACAAAAATGTTTCCCTAACTCGCCTACTGGGACGAGGAAAAAGAGTAAATAGAGAATTTCATATCATTATAACATATCGTCGCCCTAATTTTACAAATTCTGTCCATTGAGTTCTTGTAAAAGGTGTCATAAAAAACACAATACGCTTCTTCATTTTGATAAATCTTTAAATGATTCTATTGAAAATACCAATTGTAAGGATTCAGACATTCCAAGAATTACCTTGTCAAATCGAAACAATCAACCACAAGTTTTATTAGCTACGGTAAATATTCTTGCAATCGATGTTAATGGACAAGGTCATTCTTGTCGAGCAATTCTCGATTGTGGTTCACAAACACACTTTATAACCACAGCTCTATTCAAAAAATTAGGTTTACAAAAAACAAATACCAACCTTTCAATCATTGGTATTAATCAAATAGTCTCAAACATAAATTCAAAATGTGATGTTCAAATCAAATCTCGCTGCTCAAGTTTTACAGACACTATTTCTTGTTATATCATACCTACCATTAGCGACAATTTACCTATCAAGGGTTTCGATTCAAGCTCTTTTAATATTCCTCACAATATTTCATTAGCTGACCCAGAATTCAGTGAATCCAAAGAAGTAGATATGTTAATCGGATCATCGCTATTTTGGAAAATTATTCGCGAAGGCAAAATTTCATTAGGAAAAAGTAAACCCACTATTCAAAATACAGAATTCGGTTGGGTTATAGCTGGTGCTTTAAATTTATTAACTTTGGATAAATCATACTGCATTTTTGTTACTAATTCTGACATTCAAAGGCAGCTTCAACAATTCTGGGAGATAGAAGAAAACTTCTCTTCTAAACAATTGTCTTTACAAGAAGCCAAATGCGAAACTTATTTTCAAAATTCATTTTCTCGTTCACCAAAGGGTAGATTCATAGTTAGTATTCCATTCAAAGAATCTACTGACAAACTTGGAAATTCCAAAACATCTTCTTTAAAGAGATTTTACTCGTTGGAACGTAGATTACAAGTGAATCCAAATTTAAAATTACAATATACTCAATTCATGCAAGAATATGAAACTTTAGGTCACATGTCAAAGGTTACTTCTAAGAATTCTGAAGAAGACTCTTATTTTCTTCCACATCATGGAATTATTAAAGAAGAAAGTTTGACTACTAAACTTCGTGTAGTTTTCGATGCATCAATGCCAACAGATAGTGGATATTCATTAAACGATCTTCAATACACGGGTCCAGTGCTTCAACAAGACTTGTTATCAATTTTAATAAAATTCCGATTACATCGTTTTGTTTTCACAGCCGATATTGTAAAAATGTATCGACAAATTTTAATAACACCCAAACATAGAAAATTTCAAAGAATTTGGTGGCGAACACAACCCACAAATGATTTAAGTATGTTCGAGCTCAATACAGTAACGTATGGTACTGCTTCAGCACCATATCTTGCTATTAGATGCTTAATACAATTAGCTGATGAAAACATTGACAAATTTCCGAGAGCTGCACAAGCATTTAAAAACGATATGTATGTAGACGATATAATTTCAGGGGCAGAAACCATTCATGAAGCTATTAATTTACGTAAACAGATTACAGACATACTATTAGGAGGCTGTTTTGAATTGCGAAAATGGGCATCAAATGAGCCAAAAATATTAGAAGATAACGAGTGTCTAAATAAAAATCTGGTCAAGTAGGTTGTGGTCGAAAATTTTTTCGTTGCATGCATGTCGTTTCTAAGTTCAACGGCTAAGCTTTCAAGTGTAACGTCAAAGTGATTTTGCATTAAAAATAGTTTTTCTTTTCACAAACTACTAAAAAAATGCCCCTTTCAATTGAAGAAAAGACATTTATGATTGAAAGTTACTTTCGAAACTGTCGCAAAATTAACGGTGTCTGGTCCTATTCAATTCAAGACTGTTTGGAGGAATTCCTTGTCCAGTTCCCAGAAATTGTTTTTGATTATAAACAATTTCTAGAGTGTCTAAATCGAAGTGTGGCATTATTTCGACGAACTGAACGATCTTAGAGAACGTATATTTGATAAGTGTCAAGAAATCAACAACTCTCCGGATTTACTGCAAAATGTTGTTAATGGAATTAAAAACAGAATTATTAAATGTTACCAAGAAGGGGGTGGGCATATCAGCATATTTTATAATAAACGTTTTTAAATTTCACGTTTTCACGTCTTTTACGTCTTTTTTAATGAAACCAATTTACTATCTCACTTACAAAACTTTGAAAATAAAACAACTAAAACACTAGGTTTACAATGGTCTTCTCAAACAGACACTTTAACTTATCACATCAAGCACTACCAGTCCAAAGATATCACAAAGAGATCTATTTTATCCATCATTGCTCAAATATATGATCCATTGGGATTACTAACTCCGTGTATAATTATTGCTAAGATAATTTTGCAAAGGCTGTGGTCTCTTCAAATATCCTGGGACTGTGAAGTTCCTGAAATTATACAAGAAACGTGGCTAAAATTATGCAAGGGTTTAGAATCATTAAATTTAATATCAATTACACGACACGTAATATGCAATTTTTATACAAATTTAGAATTGCACGGATTTAGCGACGCATCACAAAGTGCGTATGGTGTGTGTATTTATGCACGAAGTATTAATAATAATGGAAATATTTGCGTCAGATTATTTTGTGCTAAATCAAGGGTTGCTCCTCTAAAATCTGTTTCAATACCACGTTTGGAATTATGCGGAGCTGTTTTATTAACAAGATTGATGTTAAAGGTCAAAAATTCTATTGCTTTGAATAACTGCTTTTACTGGAGCGATTCAAAAATAGTACTCAGCTGGATTCAGTTAGAAAGTAGTACATTACAAACATTTGTAGCAAACCGTGTTGCAGAAATCCAAATGAATTCAAACATAAATAATTGGAAACACGTAGATTCACGTTATAATCCAGCATATTTAGCCTCGAGAGGCATTAAACCGGAACAATTAGCAACAGAAAGTCTTTGGTGGAATGGACCAACTTGGCTTTCTTATGATAAAAGTAAATGGCCTAACATTAATGAAAATTTTTTATCAGAATTACCTGAAATAAAAAAGATTTCATCAACATTACTTGTCAATTACAATGAAAGCAGTAATTTTCTCTTCAAAAGATATTCTAATATCAAAACATTGAAACGTGTATTGTAAAAATAAAAAAAATTCCATAACAGACGACATAATTTCAGTAGAGGAATCAAATACAAGTTTCAATAATTTGATTAAGTTAGCTCAAAGAGAATGTTATTCTCGAGAAATTCAATCTTTAAAAAATAATAAACCGTTAAATTTAAATAATAATTTGATTAGTTTGTCACCTTTTTTAGATGAAAATGATATTTTACGAGTAGGCGGTAGACTTCAAAATTCCGATTTAGACTTCGATCAAAAACATCCGATATTACTTTCAGGGAAGCACGATTTAGCAAAAATGATATTCTGTCATGAGCATATTAAACTATGTCATGCCGGACCTCAGCTATTATTATCAACAATTCGTCGTCAATTTTGGATTTTAAACGGTCGTAGTTTATCCAAAAAAGTAGTACATGAATGCGTACGGTGTTTTCGAATGAAACCAATTTCTATTACTCCACAGATGGGAAATTTTCCCGCTCATCGTGTACAACCATCTTTTCCTTTTTTGACAACCGGAACTGACTACGCAGGTCCATTTTTGATTCGCGAAAGACGAGAACGTGGAGTTAGAAAATTTAAGTGTTATATATGTATTTTCATTTGCATGACTACAAAAGCCATACATTTAGAAGTGGTTACAGATCTTACTACAGAATCGTTTTTGGCAATTTTTAAAAGATTCGTTTCAAGAAGAGGAAAACCGCTGCATATGTATTCAGACAACAGCACAACTTATGTGGGTGCGAACAATGATTTGCGTGACCTTTTTGAATTTTTAAGCAATAATTATAAATCCATATGCAATAACCTGAACAATGAAGGAATTACATGGCATTTTATGCCACCTTACTCTCCAAGTTTTGGAGGTATTTGGGAGGCCGCAGTCAAAAGTGTAAAATACCATCTCAAAAGATTTTAAGTAATAATTTACTAAGCTATGAAGAGTTTTTGACAGTACTTGTAGGAATCGAGGGCATTTTAAATTCCCGACCATTATCTGCTATGTCATCGGATCCTAACGACTTCACTCCTTTGACTCCCGCACATTTTTTAATTGGGCGACCAATGGAATTCTTACCCGAACATAATTTAAAGGACGTAAAACCAGCTCGGCTGTCAAATTTCAAGCAACTGCAACAATTACAGCATTTTTGGACAAGATGGTCCACAGAATACTTAACACAGCTTCAGCAACGTTCCAAGTGGAAAACGGATACGAAAAGTATCAAACCAGGAATTTTGGTATTACTGAGAAACGAAAATTTGCCTCCATATCAATGGAAACTCGGTCGTATTATTGACATCCATCCTGGAAAGGATAACAAAATTAGAGTAGTGACGGTGAAAACACAATCAGGAGAATATACACACGCAACATCCAGAGTGTGTCCGTTACCAATAGACTATGAATCAAATTCAACTGTAAATTAGTATTACTTATCTATTTTATGTAATATTTACCTATTTAAAGTTAATATTTTGAAAATTCTTTCAAGGTGGGGGGCATGTTAAGGCATCATTACATAACATTGTAATAAACAGGCTATGTAACAAAAAAAATAAATAAATAGTTTTTGCAATCACAACACAATTTTGCAATCTTCAATTTTGAGTTAACATTTCTCAAGAAAGAACTAGCGTCACAATTTCACCACAAGATTGTTCAGTAAGCTAAAACTAATACACAGTAAAAGAATCTCGTTGAAACTTTGATTAATTTCCAAGAAATAACAATTTTAGGATTTCGGCAATTTCGAAAAACGCTATTTTCTAACTAAGTAAAAATCACTCGGTATATCTAATAGGGGCTAAATAGGTTTTCATACAAACAAAAATTATTGTCGTAAAAAGTTTTTTCGAAAAATCAGAAATAAAATTTTTCCTATTTGATGCCGACTTTTTGGCGAGCACTGTATTTGTATTTTTATAGTTTTTAATTGATATTTTTGTAATTGAATAACTTTTACTAAAAATAAAATATGATGTTCTGCAAAAGCACTCAAGACGGAAGAGTGAATTTTGGATATGAAATTGAAATGATTAGCAAAATAAAGTAATAAAAACTTTCTAGTTTTCAAGCTAGTGTACATGCTTTAAATTAGAAGCAATTAAAATTTTTTTTCTTGTCATTGGATCGATCACAATAGATTTTAATGAAGTTTAGTATTTTATTTTAAACAAATAAGTATCAGAAATTATCAGCCACATCAGACATTATATTTTACATAAATTGAACACGGGTAGAACATTTTTGTATAATGAAAATAATTAAATTACATTACCGCCACTTAAAATTTTATTATTTTAAATGCCCTCTTATTTATTCATTTTCAAAAGATAAAGTCATCCAAATTCTTTACCAGAACACACTTTTTAACCGTTTTAATTTTTATATTCTTACCAGCGTGAATAATTTTGTTTAAGTGAAATTTTACCGAAATTTTATAGTTTTAATTTTAAAAAATTTAAAATTCATTGTGTTAATTTTAAAATTTCGAAAAATTTTTATGTTTTTCATATTATTATTTTTTTGCTAATCAATTTAGTGAATTTAAAGTTAAACGTTGTCAGTAAATTTGCAAAAAAAAATCTGTATGAACACATACGTACACGATTTCCTTGGTCGCGGCTGTATATCGGGTGTACGGTAAAGAATGGGTCATACTTCGAGGGTGGCTTCTTTGGATCAAAATAAATCGATTTAGATCAATTTATCTTAGTACAATTTTGCTTCATTAAAAAGTTATGGCCTGTCAAAGATAATTTTTTTATATCAATATTTTAGCAAAACTCGCTCATTTTTGGAAACATTTAATTGTAATTTGGTATTTAGAGGTTTCTTGTACTGCTGAATCTGAATATCTGCTTATTTTTAACGTCTAGAGGGCGCTCTAGAGACCCTGACATTCTCTTGTTTATTGTCGTACTTTTTTTTACGTGAATATTTTTAAAATATGTTTCGTTTTCTTGAAATGACATTTAATTTACTTTAAAAAAGGCATACTTCTCACATATCGTTAAAGTACACCAGTTTTGAGAAAAATGACTTTGAATGTGAAAATGTTGAATACTTACTACACCAGTAACGCTAGTTCAGGATGAAAAGACAATTACCTGAAGTTGTACTACTTCGTAAATTACTTAAAATTGAAAAAGATTCACAATTCCACATTTAAATCAACGAGACATTACGTAAAAAATTCTATTATGTTTGCTATTGCCGCGTATTTCACTGAATAGTTTAACTTTCAACTCCAAATTACTCCCATAGTAACAATTATAAAAACAGTTGTTCCCATGGAAATAAAGTGAAGATTAAAGTTAAACTGTAACTGACATACGGGTCTATGTACCTGATTCATTGTAGACCTAAAACAGTAATATTCAGCATTATTATATTCATAGCCATTTTTCTCAAAACTGGTATACTTTAGCGACATGTAACAAGTATACCTTTTTTAAAGTAAATTAAAAATTCTTTCAAGAAAAAAAATATTCATGTTAAAAAAAGTACAGCAATAAACAAAGGATATCAGGATCTCTAGAGCGCCCCTAAATGTTACGTTAAAAATAGGAAGATAGTCCGATTCAGCAGTACAAGAAACCTCTAAATACCAAATTACCAAATTAAATAAGACACGTTTTGTGCAATATGTCGCACTTACCGAGAAAAGTAGTTTTCAGATCATCTATATTAATAAAAAGTGAGCAAATAAAAATCAGATTAGAGTAGGCGGTGCAAAGAAAATGTATGTCTGTGATTAACTGAATTAATTAATGTAATACATTCATGGACTGTCAAATTTATTGACTTTTCATTTAATCACAATCATGCATTTTCTTTGCACCGCCTGCTCTAATCTGATTTTTAGTTGCTCACAGGTTATAATATATATATAATAATATATTCGTAGGGAAGTAATGCCGTACTTGTTAGGTAAACCAATTCTCAAATTATTTTTATTAACGGGGATTAACGGCTATTGTAAATAAAATATACAGTGTGGTGATAAAGTAACGCACCAAGCGAAAAAACACCCTTAGCGTTGACTTTTTCGAAAAACGCTCGGACAGGTCGATTTCATTTTTAAAAAAGACATCTTTTACAATCAATTTTAATTTTATGTCAGTTACTACTTTTGCGCCGTGACGTCATCGAAATTTTTTTTAAATGACAACCTATTTTTTTGAAAATGTTATTTGAAAGCACCCATTTTTCTGAGTACAAAAATGTTAATGAATCACTAACGCATTAGAAAATTTTGAAGAAAAAAATTATTGAAAAATGGAAATGTAATTTTTAATCTTAATTAAATTTTAACCTAAAAACCTACTTTCTTGTAAAAACATAACAAAACAACTTAATAAAATTACAATAAATCTTGGAAATGTCCTCCACCAACCACCTGACAGTGACCAGCTCGTGTGTAAACGTTGTTAATTATTTTTTAGATGGTTTCACGGCTAATGTTATTCATTTCCATCCTAATTTTGTTTTGTAAATCTTCCAAATTTTGAGGTCTGTTCACGTAAACTCGACCTTTTAGATAACCCCACAAAAAAATCTAGGGGAGTTAAGTCGGGTGAGCGGAAATGAATAACATTAGCCGTGAAACTATCGCAATAGTCATTAACAGCGTTTACACACGAGCTGGTCACTGTCAAGTGGTTGGTGGAGGACATTTTCAATATTTATTGTAATTTTATTAAGTTGTTTTGTTATGTTTTTATAAGAAAGTATTATTTTAGGTTGAAATTTTATTAAGATTAAAAATCACATCTCCATTTTTTAATAATATTTTTCTTCAAAATTTTCTTATGCATTAGTGATTCATTAACATTTTTGAATTCAGAAAAATGGGTGCTTTCAAATGACATTTTCAAAAAAATAGGTTGTCATTTAAAAAATGAGTCGATGACGTCACGGCGCAAAAGTGGTAACTGACATAAAATTAAAATTGGTTGCAAGAGATGTCTTTTTTAAAAATAAAATCGACCTGTCCGAGCGTTTTTCGAAAAAGTCAATGCTAAGGGTGTTTTTTCGCTTGGTGCGTTACTTTATCACCGCACTGTATTTTGTGGGTTCACCTTTATGCCCCATAGTCGCACAAATTGTTATGGATTTTATACCTGATAAATGCATACCAAAACTATCTTTCCAACTTCCTTTCATATACAAATATGTTGATGATTTGATTTGTTCTGTTCCCTCTGAAAAAATTAATGAAATCTTAAATATTTTTAATAACTTCAATGATAAAATTCAATTTACTATTGAAACTGAAAATAATAATTCAATTCCATTTTTAGGTACCAGATTAATAAGAATGCCAAATAACACCATCATCTTAGACTGGTATCAAAAACCGACTTTTTCAGGAAGATTCATTAACTTCTTTTCAAACCATTGTCTCAAACATAAATTAAATACCATCCTTGCCATGAGAAATCGTATTAATAGAATATGTCATGAATCATTAATAGAGAAAAATCTTAATAAATTAGTAGATATTTTTGTTAACAATGGCTATCCACAACATCTTGTAAGAAAGATAATTTTTGTCATACGTAATCCTGACGTGACACATGAAAGAAATAATACTTTAACATCGAATTTAATATATAGTAAATTACCTTTTATCAAAAATATTACTCCAAGAATAACTTCTTTATTAAAAACCATACCAATCAAAATAGCTTATTACAATCCTAAAACTATTAGACAAATTATACTAGTTAAAAAAATCCAACTCCTCTCTTGCTTAATTCTAATGTTGTGTATAAAATTAATTGTGATACCTGTAATAAATGTTATATAGGTCAAACAAGCCAATGGCTCAAGAACAGACTTACACAACATAAAATGATAAAGTGATTGTAGGATTGGAAAAAGATCTTGTGCATTAGCCATTCATACAATCGATGAGGACCATCGATTTAATTTTGATAACGTTAAAATGTTAGAAAAAGAACCTTCTTATAAAACCAGAATTTTTCTTGAAATGTCTTGTATTCAAAAACATAATGACGTAACTGTCATTTTTAGATCTGACACTGACGGACTAAACAATATTTATTTCAATCTAATAAGTCAGGCCATCTAGCGTCCTTTTGTTATTTAAATATTTTTATAAATAAATAATTTTGTTCAAACATCAACTTCAAAATTCTCAATTTCTAATACATTTTCTTTATTATTGATTTTTTGGAAAAGTTTTTATTGGGGTTAGTTTGTGCATCAATCAAAATGAAAATCAAGGTATTCACATCAACTTCATCATTCATAATTTGGTTGGAAACTTGAAAAATCTAAGTCGCCAAAAATGAAAAATTGCGGTAGTTCGAAAAGTATTCATGTCTTCTTCAAGATTTGTTGTACGCAAATAAGATTAAGTATAATTAACAAGCTGGACGCCTTAAAAAAGGATATTACAACATTACAAGCAAAAATCACGTTTATTTGAAATTTTACTTTATTTTGTCATAATATTAAGATTTTCTTACAAAGTAGTGAAAATTAAATGTTGTCTCATTCTTTGATCTGTGTTCATTAAAAAACATACCAATAACATAAAAATATTATTTCAGATAAGATGTATTTTCAGGAAATATTGAAAATCGCGTTAAAAAACACGTCTTTGTTACATTACACTTTAATAAATAAAAATAATGTTTCCGTTTATTTTTGATGTAATTTAAAAGATAAAAGTGTAAGTGTGACTTTTTCGAGCAAAAATGTTGCTACCTACCTGTGACGATAGGTAGTAGTTTATACACCGGATTGGGTTATTCCGATGTTGCCAGCTAACTTCAGTGGGACGGGGGGGGGAGTCAAATCCAAACCGAGAAGGCCAAAAACAAAATAGGCGCCACTTAATTTTTTTTGTACGGGGAACGGTGAAAAATTAAGAAAACACGTTACGTCCAACACACTTACATTCTATTAACATAAAGAAATTTTCTTCGGATACAAAAATTATATAAACGATTATTCAACCGACACAAGAGAGAAAATAAAACCAAACGAGACAAATACTACATTCTCGAGTTCGAACTCCGCATAAATCTAATTAATCTAATATAAAAAAAAAAACAGTTTCTTTACGTATCCCAATGCCGATGACGACGTCATTTAAGTCGTTACATGAGTAAACGCAAAATCTCGTGCACAATCGCGGCTACTTTGAAATCACCGTATGCATATTGCTACTGATAATAATAATTAAATGGATCCGACCTGTTACACAGAATTAAACGTCCGTCGTCGATAGCAGAGGTGGTCGGCAGTCACGCACTTCCGTGGATGGCCAGCCTTTCGGTCATCGTAGCAAGGTTACGGCGTAGACGCGATGGCGGAGGAACGTATACTCAACGGCGTAAAGCGGCGAGTCCACAAATGATCCGGGACCACGAATGACGATTAACGCCAAAATAACTAACGTTAGAAACAACTTCTACTAAAGCCTATAAACGAAAAAGAAAAGCGAACGTAAGGGCCAAATCGAGAGAAGCAATTCGTAATAACTCACCCAGGATTATCGCCCAGGCTGCCAGAAGTCGCAAAGGGATGCGGCTTTCTCGTCCCCCAAATGGATCAAACAGCTTCGGCGAATAGCCGTTCATATGCACTTTCACCCTCTTCGGTGAAACGGGCACATACCCAAAACGTTAACAAAGAACGTGTGACCCAAGAGGCGATTGAAACTTTAATGAAATGGCGGCGTACTTCTCGATCGGCAGAAAAGAAAAGAACACCAACGAGAGAGACACATTCAATTTTACCATTGGCGGAACGGCTTCACAACAGTGCGGACCAATTGCCGGAAAGGGCAAAGATCACGAATAATACGCGTCGTGAAGTAGGACTTCGTTATAATTTGTCCAACTCCTCACATACGCGCGATTTTGACCCTAAGTAAGGATGGATTACATATATGAGATGAATTTGCTTATTTAAATGCGGGTTCTGTTGGTGGAAATATGTTAGAACGAAATTTTGAGAAAATTACGCCGGCGAAATACGGTGTATTCCTACACCGAATGCAATGCGTACACGACGCGTTCCAAGAAACAATCCGGAACGTCGAATTATGCATATGCAGGGTGTGTTTAGAACAGAAATGAAAAATGAACGGGAGCAATGCATATACATGGTGAATTCAGAATAGAAATGGAAAATGAACTGTAACAATGTCTATAGTAGATTAATTGCTTATTTTTGATCTTATTAAAACATGCAAATTTTAAGCCCAATAAATGAAAAGTGGTGTTGCGTAATAACGGTAGCCATGAAATCTGCTCTTTGAAAAATTTTCCAATAAACGTCAACCAAGTATATCGGTTCGTTTGCTGCTATTTCTAACTTTTTAAAGTTAACGTTTTATGTTTCTGGTTAAAGATGCCAGTAAAATTGTCTCAGCAAGAAAAAATCGAGATAGTTTTGATTGTAGGAGACAATTATAAAACCTACAGAGATGCCGCTCAAATATTCAACAGAAGACATCCTGATAAGTTAATTACGTACTTAACGGTAGGAAGAATTGTTTCTCAATTCAAAACAACCAGCTCTGTTGCAAACCTTTTTAAGAAGCCACATGAGCATTGGATGACTAATAATCAGACAGAATTTGAAGTTGTACAGAGTGTTATTGAAACTCCAAAAATTTCAATTTCCAAATTACGCGATAATTTGAATTTATCTGGTAGTTCTATTCAAAGAATATTAAAGAAAAATAAATTCAAACCCTATAAACCGAAATTTGTCCATACACTTAAGAGCGATCTTTCCGTTTCAGTATAGGGCGTTTTCAATGCATTTTTACGAAACGGAATTACATGTAGCGCCTTTATTACGAAAGATAACACGGAAAGAAAATTACGTACTTCCTTAAGAAATGATGAGCTACAAAACGTCTGTTTTAAAAAATCAATATTGTCTGTCAATTAATAGATATTAATTAAGATGTTTCAGCATTTTGTAGATCAACTTTAACATTTTTTTTCTGGTACTTCTTGTTAAAATAATAAAAATGTAAAACAGACGTTTTGTAGAGCAGACATTTCTCTATAAATATGTAAATTATTATGTATTTTGATAAAAAAATGTGCTAGCTGCATCGAATTCCGCAAACAATATAAATTCGTCAAATTTGAAGGAACTGAAAGTCAAACCAATCCCCTCTCCTTTCTAGGAGTGACGAGTATAAACGTAGTATTGAAGTGACACAGAAACAGTAATAAATTAATGGGATCCAAGTTTACAGGCACACTTATGGCATGTTATGTTTACAGAGGTGTATAAAAAATTTCATATTCGTTATCGAGAAACTTTCAAACGTGGTTTAAAAAGCACCTACTTTACTACAAATCTATAACTGTTTTACGAAATCTCATTGTAGGTATCTCATTGTAGGTGCATTGAATTTCTTAATTTTGTGTTCTGAAAAAGGACAGACTAATTAATTAATAATTAATAAATTAATAATAAATTAATTTTAATTAATTAATATACAGGGTGATCAAAGTTGCGAAGTCGTTAAATGATCAGAAATGAACTATTTTTGCTCAGGATTACAGTGATGATCTGAAAAAAATTATTACTCATCGCCAGAATACTTGCAGAAGTGTAGTTGTTTGTAAAAGACCACCATGTTTTGTTGGCAAATGAAAAAACATTAAATTTTAATTACAAATAATGCTTGCTATTTCATCTTAAAATTAATAATAAAAACGTTATGGCGACATTTGTACATAGTTGGTGTATAGCATTATATCACCATGGCTTACGAGAAGCCATGGATAAAAAAAATCGACGTTTACTAAGATTCTAAATTTTTAATAAAAGAAAAAACAATTGCACTGCTACGTGTTAAAATATTTGGACAACCATATTTTTTTAAATAGTAATGTACTAATTTTTTTAATTCATTGGGTAGAGAGATTTTCTTTCTCTTTACTGCGATATCAACATTTCTAAAATGTGCTTACAATATACAGTTGTCCCCAGGTGGACTGAAAAGAGGAAAAAGTTTTTTATTTTCAAATTTAGACAAAAATGTAATTCTTTATAAAAGTTTTTGCTTGTTCGAAAACCATTAATTTTTAGACAAACCAGATAATTATTCTTGGAATAAAAAATTGAAATTATGGAAAAATATTTACAGTCGCGTCTCTATAACTCCGACTTCCACAACTCAAAATTTTCTGTAAGTCGAGGTTTACTGATGTTTACACATTGTGTACAACTGAAATTTCTTTCTTTAACTCAAAATTTCTACAACTAATTTAAGTAATCCCTTGAGATTCGAATTATGAAGGTTCGACTGTATTTTATTCGATTTCAACACAGGTTTCAACTGTGTACAAAAATTCTTTATAAACATTATTAACAACATTGTCCATGATAGAAATGACAGCATTTCTCATTTTTGTTTTAAAACTGAAACATCGTTTTCTAAATTATTAGCGTAAAATATCCTCACAAAAAGAGTCCAATGGATTCAAATTCGGTGAACGAGCTGGCCAGTTTACAACCAATCCATTTATTTGGAAAATGTTCTTTCAAAATATTTCTTACAGTATTGTAAAATTGGCATGATAGAATGGGCAGGACATCCATCTTGTTGAAAAAAAAATTGACCATACTGGCTTCATCTCTTAGCTGACTAACAATTGCGATAAGAGATGTCGTGATTTTATTAATTCATTACCGTACAAATTTTTCGCTTTAAATTTTTAGAATTTTCTCCTTTATTTTACTTAAGAAAAACAATTTCTGGATTTTGTTCAGAAAATTAATGGTTTTCGACCAAGCTAAAGCTTTCATAAAGAATAATATTTTTCTCTAAAGTTGAAAATAGAAAAGCTTTCCCTCTTCTTTAGTCCATCTGGGAACACACTGTATGTATAATGAAATAAAAAAACATTATTAAATAAGTAGGCCATGTTCATTTATAAAATCAAGTTGCCTAAATAACTGACAAATGATATCTATCTAATATGCAAGTAAACAACAACAATTTTAACAATTTCTTTTGAATTTATATTAGTTAAAATGAACAGTTTTATACATTTCATAACAAAATTTTTTTAGTTGGTGCACAATATAATAATATAATTGCAAAATTCATTTTCTCATTAGTAGGTTTATATTCAAAATCAAGTAAAAATCGAAATAATTGACAAAAAATTATACCTATCTGTCTATACATGTAAACAACAAAGAAATGAAAGAAAGCATTTAATTTATTTATAGCTTTTATTTTATTTAAAATGAACAATATTATTAAAGAAAATAGTAGATATTATAAAACAGAGTGGTGATAAAGTCCGACACAAGCTCATAATTTGTTTATTGACTGTTTTTTTTGCAACATCCTGAGACAGGTAAATTTTTAATTTTAAAAAGACACATTTTAGTGCAAAATTTTTTTCTCGATCGGCATTTGTTTTTCCGCTCTGATGTCATCATTAACTTTTTAAACAGTAAAAATAGTACATTACATAATAAACATTAAATAAACAAATTAAGAGCTTGGTGCGTGATTTTATCACCACCGTTTATGTTTAAATGAATAGGTTACGTTTATGGTGGATTGAATATAATCAACTAAAGTAAATTTCTAGTATTGTGTATTTGTCTGAGTACAATTTGGGAGTCTTTCAATGAAAATAAAATGTATAGAATAAACACGAGGCGGAATATTGTTCATTTTAATTGATATAAATTCAAAGGAAATTGTTAACGTGATGCTCTCACGTCAGAGTGAGCACAACGTGTTGTGGGATTTCGAAGGACTTCTGAAACATTCGTTCGCCATAAGGCTTCATCTCACTCAGTGTGCTCGGTATCTTCTCTCTCTCTGTGTTTCGGTTTTGAACGTTTCATTAGTTTTGATTGAGGCTGTACATTACATAGGCATAAACTGTTAATTATTAAGACAACTTAATTTTGCGCATAAACAAAGCCTAGGTACAATTGAAAATGATGTTTTTAAATTATTTTTTTATTATAAATTCAGAATCAACATGAAAATCAGAGAATCTTTGCCAATTTAACCGAATTTCAATCTTAAAATTAGCAATGTTGGGCAATTCAAATTGAATACCCGAATACCTTCTTTCTCAGTCCTACGACTAAGGAGGAAGTAAGATCCGTGATTAAAAACCTTAAAAGTAAACATACTAGAGACGCGTATGACATTTCCGTACATCTAATAAAATGTGTCGCCGACGTTATTGCAGAACCATTAACAGTAGCGATTAATGACTGCTTTATACACGGCTACTTTCCAGAAGAATTAAAAATTGCAAGAGTAGTGCCCATCTACAAGAAAGGTGACAAAAACGAACCAAGAAACTATCGACCAATTGCGATACTGCCGGCGATGTCGAAAATCCTGGAATGTCTACTAAAGAAACGTCTCAGTGACTATTTCGATAAAAACGAACACCTTCGCAAAGAACAACACGGCTACCGAGAGGGACATTCCACTACAACTGCTGCTGTGCAAGTCGTCGAAAAGATACTCGAAGCCTTTGATAAAGGGCAAATAGTGGAAGCAACTTTTTGCGATCTTAGCAAGGCATTCGACAGCGTAAATCACTCAATTTTATTGCACAAGTTACACTGGTACGGAATTAGAGGAACACCATACAAACTGATTGAATCATACTTAAAATCAAGAACTCAGTATACAGATTGGAATGGAAAAACGTCTCAAATCGACCACAACAACCATGGAGTTCCACAAGGATCCATATTAGGACCCCTACTGTACATCGTCTTTACAAATGATTTACCTGTGAATGTTACGTCTTACGGAACCACCCTATTTGCGGACGACACGTCATTTATTAACAAACACGAGAAACTAGAAGAACTAGAGAAGAAAACGTCAACATCTTTAAAAGATGCAAAACTCTGGTTTAACAGTAATCAGCTAATTATGAATGTGGAAAAAACTCAGACCATAAAGTTCACCACAAAAAGTCTTCAAACAAGAGAACTCAGTCAAATTTTTGGGACTTCACTTAGACAGCGACTTGAAATGGACTCAGCATGTTGATGAAGTAAATAAGAAGTTGTCAAGAATACTATACTGCCTAAGAAGATTAACGAAAATTGAAACTTACCAAACAGTAATTAGTGCGTACTCCATGTTCCACAGTACAGCGACCTACGGCATTCTTATATGGGGAGCATCGGCAGCAGCAAATTCCGTGTTCCTAAAACAAAAAAAGCAATAAGAATACTGTGTAATGTAAGCAACTCCACGAGCTGCAGAGAACTTTTTCGCCAATCCGGTATACTCACCATAAGCAGGACCTTCATACTTATAATTTTAAATTTAAAATTTTATAACAAGATTCCTGAAAACATAAGAAATTTAAATAGAGCACTATTTAAAAAAACTGTGAAGCAGATGTTACTACGCGAAGCTTTCTATACAATAGACGAATATTTGTGTAAAGACTCTCTCTTTTTGTAATTCATTGATATGTATGTGTATTTTGACGTATTGTATATTGTTATACAATTAAATGTGATTATTATTATTATTATTATTACTAATACTAATACTTCCATTTTTTTCTCTTACTTCCTTGCATGCTAGCTTTTTCATAATCGCATACTTAACGAAATATTTATGACCTATAATGAAAACGAGATAATGAGGACGGGACACACTATCCTTGTTAGATTTCACTTCCCCTATTAGTTTTGTAGTGGGAGAAAAGGTTTTAAGGGGAGTACAAAACAGCAGCTCCTCGAACGGAAAGATCGCTCTTAAAGACAGAGACGCAGACTCCCGTATGTATTTTTCATTTTGGCTGCAGGGACAAATTGAAGAGGATCGTTCGTTTACAAAATTTATATTATTCAGTGATGAGTCGACTTTTAGTTCAAATGGAGTTATTTCATCGCAAAATTGTAGATGGTGGGCAGACAACAATCCCCATTTTACAATTGAGACAAACGATCAGTATTCATTTAAAGTAAAGTCTGGTGCGGCATTTTTAATAATAGGATTATTGGCCCGTTTTTCTTCAGAGAAAATTTAACAGCTGAAAGATATCTACAATTTTTAAATAATGAGTTTTTTATGTGTTGGAAAATTTTACTTTAGAAGAAAGGCAAAAGATTTACTTTCAACAAGACGGAGCACCCTGTCATAGTACCTTGCCCGTAAGAAACTGGCTGGATAGATTATTTCCAAATAGGTGGATAGGGCGGTTTTCGGAAATACCATGGCCTGCGCGCTCACCGGATCGTACCCCGTGTGACTTTTTTTTATGGGGATTTTTGAAAAATAATGTTTATAAACACAGACCTTTTCGAGATATTCCGCACTTGGAAGACACTATCGGCAGTGTGCAACTGAAATACCTCGAGAGTACCTCATAAACGTTCAAAGAGAATTATATGCAAGAACTATTTTATGCATAGAAAGGGGAGGTAGACACATTGAAATATAAAATTTACTCATGTTTGTCACTGTTTTATAATCTTTAATTTGCTTTCTTCTTTGTTGTTATTAAATAAAAAGTTATTTATTTATTTAAGACGAAAAGTGAAGTTTTAAAGAACGAACAAGTTGTTTACAATCGTGGCAATTAGCCGAGGCTGT
>OY284484.1:12719755-12758580 GCA_958336345.1 Dorcus parallelipipedus | reverse complement strand
TTTTAACGAACGGTTTATGTGAATATCCCTGTACATCTTGAACTGAGCGCAAATATTTTATAAAATTTGTCAGTTTATATTTGATAGTACCTCGTTTACGCACGAGTTTTTCAACAGTTGTGACGTCTTGCATGATTTTTCAAATTCAGAAACGTACTAATTGAATTATTGTAACTTAGTTACAAGTGAAATTGTATTAATGTCTAAAAATATTTGTAAAAATATTTTCTTTTGCAAAATGAATATAAAAATATGAGTGTGTTTATAAATGAATACAACCTTAACACAGATAGCAGAGTATAAATTCTAAATCTTATCTGAATTCCTGAGTTGCTGTGTGGTGGGTGCTTCTTCTCCTGGCTGATGCGCCTAGTTCATGCTCGATCCGTCTCGATCGGACCAAATAGTTTTACGTTGTGTAAGCTTCGATAAAATGGACTGTATTTATTTTATTGATTCTAATTAAAAGAAAACTTCGTTAGTACGAGTACCTTTTTGACGAAATATATTCTATTGATATCGTTTTCAATTGTTTTTTTTTTTACAAGGATGTATGATTTTTCGTATGAATTATAAATTGTGGTAACAGTTGGTGAATACAGTTTTTGTATTTAACAGCCTGTTAGCAGCTTAATCGACCTTTAAACATGTATCTGAGGAATGGTGAATACGGCCGTCAGTCTAGGAGGATTTAGCAGGTGAGATATTTGAGGCGCAATCTATTGAGCGGCGGCGAAAGTTTTATTAAAAGAAGTGTTCTAAGAAAATTTAGTTTTTCGAATGCGAAAAAAGCTAAAATAATGAATTCCCAAAATAAAATAAGACCGACTGTGAAACAAATGTTACAAAAGTCTTCAAACGAAAGACTGTTATTGTACAAGCAATTTATTTAATGAAGAGAATGAGATTTTTGAATGTAAAAAAAAGGAAATTGCAGGATGATGTTTGACGCGCCATCTATTGAGCGACGGGGAAAGTTTCATTTAAATAAACACGGCTTCCTAGACTAGTAAAGCCCAGTGTGCTACCCGGCTAGCCGCACATCAAAAAAAGTTGTTCCTGGAAAAATGACCTTGACGCACTGTACTGTATCGCCCTCTGGACAATTTTCAAGTAACTATGTGTACACGTCAATTTGAAATATTTATACGATTTGACGGATAATTCAAATAATTCATTTTAAATTTGATTTCGTTATAAAAAAGAATGCCTTTACGGCGGAGATGTTGCGTAAGCAATTGCAATTCGGAAGACAATGTTTCTTTCCATTGCATACCAGCAAATATGGAAGTAAATTTAAAGTGGAAAGAGATTTTGTTAAATCATACAGGTACAACATTAATGCTGTAAAATTACTTTATGTTAAAAGTCGTTACGTTTCTTTAGATTTTGCACCTTTATCGGAGTATGGGGTAGTTTGCAGTAAACATTTCTCCCACGACAGTTTTTTAGTTACGCAGAAACGTAAATTATTAACTGCAGAAGCTGTGCCTTTTATATTTGAAGTTTATTTATTAAAATATACACATACATATCAATTACATTAAATAATAATTTTAGTTTGTCGATGAAAATCTAACTTGTTTGGAAAATTTAACGCCTGAAGTACCATATAAAATATCTGGTGCAACTCAAACATCAGTGCCAACCATTGAAATAAAAGATCTAATATATACTAATAAATGTCTCACACAAAAATTAGACGTTTACAAATACAGTATAATAAAATGAAAGAAGAATTACAAACACAAAAGCAGAAAACACAAAATATATATTGGAAACATTTAGAACAAATTACAGAAGATGCCAATCAAATAAATCCTCGTGCAACATTCATATTAGATCAAATTCGAAATTATAAAAAAAGGTTCCCAGATGGTCTGAGATTACAATTCGACATTGTATTGCTTGGAGATTTTGTTCACCAAAAGGATATAAATTCCCAAGTAATTCAATTCTTAAGTTACCAAGTCATACCACTCTAAAGAAGTATATGGGAACTGACAACAAAAATTTAATCAAGGATCGCTTAACATCAGAAATTAAAACATTACGTGCCTCAGAGAGAATCTGTTCACTAATTCTTGACGACATGGCAGTACGTGAAGCAGTGTTTTATTCCAAAACAGAAGATCGTATATTTGGCTTAGAGACTATTCCTCAATCTCATGATGAAATAGGAAATAAACCTGTTATTGCTAATCAACTGCTTTGCTACGTAATTCAGGGAATGCCAACAAAATATATAATAACAGCAAGTTACCATTTTCATAGACATTTAAACAGCAAAGATTTATACAAAATAACATTAGACGTTTTAAAATTACTGTCCGACTGTGGTTTTATCGTGATAAGAATGGTAGCTGATAACCACAGATCCCATGTAGCTCTTTTCAAGCATTTCGGCAATGGAATGCTTAAAAATGTTGTTTCGCATCCTTACAATCCAGAACTTGAGCTATTCTTCAGTTTTGACCATTGCCATGCAATAAAAAATTCGAGAAATTTAATGCTGGCTCATGACATGACATCATCCGATGGTATAATTTCTGCTAAATACCTCTTTGATTTGGCTGAAATTCAAGAACACCTTGTGATTAAACCAGCTAGATACTTAACAAAGAAACATCTTTACCCTTCTAATTTAGAGAAAATGAAAGTTAATTTGGCTGTTAATCTGTTTTCTCCTCAAGTAACAGCAGCTTTGAACTATCTGTAATACAAGTTATCCTAGAGATATTCAGTCTCAACGACTAACCCGAAGCAGCAGCAACACCACCAGCAGCAGCAGTCCTGAAGAAGTTCTTCTGCAACGAAGAACGAAACGTCGGCAGTAGAAGTCAACGTGACGCGGTTCCAACCGGAAGCCAATTCAAACATGGACGACGGCCGCGGAAGCCTTCAAGTTAAATTGAACTATCTTATTCATCATGGTGGTGCAGAATATTCTCACTTCAAAGACTGCATTGCAACAGTAAAATATAAGGAAAACATGTACAAATACTTTCAAATTCACGATGTCAGCAATAAAACTCAATATATCCATCAAAGAGAACCTAACACTGCTCCATACACAGATATTCAAGATGCACGTCTTTCATGGCTGCTTAATGAATTTACCTATTTTATTGCTGACATACAGTTTACATCAAGAGAAGCAGGTATGGCTGGATTAACTAATGAAACAGCAGAAACTTTAATTTTCACAGCCAGAAGCACATCTCTCTGCATCCCATATTTGATTCGTGATTTAAATTTTCATTATGTGTTAACCAGGTGTTTTAGTTCTGATGCTGTCGAATCCATTTTTGCAAATATTCGACTTCGTGGTGGTTCAAATGACTTGACTGATTGTAGAGTAGCTGAATATACACTCAGGCAAAATTTTAAAAAGTGGTTTGATTGAAAATGTAAACACCAGTAACACGATGAGTAAAGTTCATTATGCCAGCACTGCAAAACTTGGAAATATTCAGAAAAATCTAGTAGATAATTAAATTAGCATTACCTTAAGCGAGATAACAATTAAGAAATTGGAGATGATGAGGGAGTTTGAAGGCAGTTATTTAGGTTCTCTTTCGATTGAATCTGCAACAATTGCATTTTTATGTGGATATTTAATCATGAAAGTTGAAGAGTCTGTGGAATGTAATTCATGTTTGTTTACTCTGCATGATGATTCTTGCAAGAAAACCAGTCCTCTCCTTGACTTGATCTATAACCAGGACAGAGGAAAACTGAATTATCCCTCTGAAAAGTTTATTGGCTTAATTCATTATGTAATACAAGTTATCCTAGAGATATTACCAAGCTTACCTAAACAAGAACTGGAAATAATTTTAAAAAGAGTAATTGTCTCATATCTCAGTGGTAATCCCATGTTCTCATGTGAACTGCACAACGCCAATATTTGTAACATTATTATATCGAAATTAATACCTCCACTGTTAACAAATTTTTGTAATCTGCAAACACACAACATAAGAAAAAAAGTAAAAATTTTTACACAAAAAAACGAAAACTTTTAAAATTAAATTAAACTTTACAACTTTATTTACCGTGTCTAATTTTAGCCTGTTAATAACAGCTACGGATTGATAAATTCAAAATAAATCATTTCTTGACAATAAACCAATCCATCTTCAGAATGAAAACATATTATACAATAACTCAGCAACTCAACTGCTACGGTCACCTATACAGGCCCTAATGATTTAGTTTCAGCAACAGTTCCAATGTGTCAGATCTGAAGTTGCAAGCTAATAATAAATTATTTTCAAATGTACAAAATACACATAACTTGCAATGCTTAAATGTGTCTTCCACTTAGCATTAAATTTTATGCTTCAATCACATGAAAATTCATAGTCAGAATTGAAGATTTCATCGTTATGCAAACACCCATCACAATAACCATTGCCGAAGCCAGCCAGACCAAAGCTTAATAAACGATCATTGCTGATCGTGTTGATACTGCTGCCATTACACAATTTATTTAAGAGCACTAATAAACTTATGATCATGACTTACTTCAACATCGTCCAAAATCAACTTTGAAATCGTGACTTGACAAATAAGAAATGTCAAATGATGTTTTACTGTACCGTAGCTCCCTCTAAGCACAGAAAAAAAAGCTTTGAACTAAGAAGGCGGCTAGCCTGATGAAGCACACTGGGTTTCATTAATCGAGGAAGCCGTGTAAATAAACGTCGACGTTCACAAAAAAAATTAATTCGAATTTTATTGCTAAAAAGCTTTAAGAAAAGAATCACTTGTGGAGGAGACATTTGAAGCGCCCTCTACTGAGTGACGTCGATAGCTTCTATTAATAGAAACGTGACGAGAAAACGTCGTCTAGTAATTTAAGGCAGACTGAAACAATCTGATTTTCATTGATTTTGTATTTTAAAGTAAATTATTCAGTGTTTCAGTTAACAGTAAAACATGCTTGGACAACCCAATAACTAATATTACCAATTACAATACATCCGTAGTTACTACGCACATATCAGATCACTTTGCCCAAATGATGCTGATTAAAAATCTACAAACTCCCGAAAAATCGGCGAAAACTGTAAAAATGCTTCTACAGGATGTCCCGTGACGTAATGTCATCACTTCACCTACGTGATAATCAATTCAAACTAAGTAAAAAAACTCTAATAATGTTTTGTTTTAAAGTAAACCCTTTCAAAAATACTGGGTGTTTAATGTTTATTTTTTTATTTTTTTAAATTTTAAAGTTCATCTAATCATTTATCCGTTCATCTAATGATCAATTCTAACTGAAAAAAAAACTCTAATAAAGCAAACCGCCTTTCAGGAATACAACGTGTTTTGTAATATTCAGAATTTTTAAACTTTATATCAAAAGGTGTCCAAAAGGACCCCCGTTGTTTGCTAAACATATTCTAACGCGCTTCAAAAGAGATCTAAGTGCTTCTGAACACCTTTTGAGATAAAGTTTAAAAATTCTGAAAATTACGAAACATCATATCCTTGAAAAACGATTTGCTTTATTAGAGATTTTTTTTTTAGTTTGAATTGATTATTAGGTGAACGGATAAATGATTAGATGAACTTTAAAATTTTAAAAACTAAAAAATTAAACGTTAAACACCCAGTATTTTTGAAACGGTTTACTTTAGAACAAAACTTTATTAGATTTTTTCACTTAGTTTGAATTGATTATCATGCAAGTGAAGTGGTGACATTAGGTCACGGGACACCCTATACAGTGTGTCCCAGATTGAGTATGCTACCAAGGGTAACTTTCTTATTAGTGAAGAAAGAGATTTGGTAAAATGGGCAATATTTTGCAGTTTTATGTGCTGATTCAGATTCCGTTGAGAAAATTTGAAAATTCCGAATAGTTCAAATATTATCACAGAAAAACTGAAAATCGCTATTTTCTTTAATGTCCAATAACTTCGCAATTATAAAAATATGAAAAAATGTTTCATATAAAAGTTACTATGTTTGATAAAATACAGCTGTAAATACAGTCAAAATAAAATTCAAGATGGCGGCTGTCAAGATATTGATAGCAACTTTCTTATTTTAAATAAACGCCATATTGAATTTTTGTATGATTAAATAGCATTTTTTTTTCTCGTTTCAACCGTGTATCACAACCCATATCTAAATAAAAAATTATTTAAAAAATTTTATATATTTTTTTTAAATCAAGTAAGCGGGTTGCCTTTATTTATTACTAATCAAGTAAGCGGGTTGCCTTTACTTACTTCGACTTCGTAAATTGGAAAAATACGGCATAAGAGAAACTGCATTAGAGTGGATGACGTCAAATCTTTCAAACCGTCTTCAGAAGTTAATCTTCACAAATAATCTTGGGATCGAAGAGTCAGCAGCTGAAAATATTGAAATGGGTGTCCCACAGGGTAGCATATTGGGTCCCCTCCTTTTCAACATCTACATAAATGATTTACCAACAGCTATACAAACTAGTAACTACAAAGTTTTCAACTACGATACTAGTGTCCTCATAAAAGGAGGCAACTTTATGGATATTATAGAAAGAGGACAAATATTGGGCTGTCGGAGTAATGGTATGAAATGAATAGAATCATGTTAAATAATACTAAAACAACCAGTATCCTATTTAGTACCCAGTGCCTTGAAGATTCACCAGATGATCTCTCCTTAAATGGACAAAAAATTAAAATCTCCGAAGATTCAAAATTAGGAGTGTACCTTGAAGGAAATATGACATAGTCAACCCACATCAATACCTTATGCAATAAACTCGCGTCAGTATTTTTTGCTATACAGACTCTTAGCCAGCATACGGAACAGCAGTTTATTACGCAAATTTCAATTCTTTGTGTCAGTACGGGATAATTTTCTGGGGACGCAGTTCTAAGGTCAACAAAGTTTTTGTTCTCCAAAAGAAAGTGCTTCGCATAATATACAGCGTGTTTCGCTCGAACATATTAACTATTTACGGCCTGTATATACAGGGTCTCCCAAATAGAGTGGCCTATTAAAAGTTTTCGGGGAAGGGAATATACAAAAATCCTGAAAATTAGTACACTGCCTTAAGGGAAAACGATCTTTCAGATTAAAATACTTTCACTTTTATACCACTTCCGGTTATACCGGAAGTCGCCATCAACTTTCTTATTTTAAATAGAATGCTATAGTTTTTATTACAAATTCTGATTCTACACATTATTGTAAATAAAAAATGTTAAGGCTTCCCGTGTACCTAAATGTAACCGATTTTGAGATATCTTCAAATTTATTTAAAAAATTGTTTTGGTGACCTTACATTTAAGATAATGTATTTGCGCCAATTTCAAATTTAAAGATTAAAATGACATGTCGTTTAAAAGTATAATGTTATATCATATCCTAATTATCCCTGAAAAATTCACAGGGTGGTCACATTATGGTGTCGAAAGTCATTATGTTTAACTGCCCAAAACTCAATTATTGTAAATGGAACACCCTGTATATTTTTACATCATGAGATACAGAATCAAATTCTGCTTCTATTGATATTAGCATACCCTAATCTAAATCAATCGCGCACTATACACTTAACATTTCACCGTCGTTCGACAGCTTCGTCAGAAGTGAAAAATATAAACACGTTGTCAAAATAAACAAGGTTGTCAACGGAAACTGAAAAGCTAAATTGATTTTTTTTCTCCTATATAACATGAATTACAATTTAAACATTTAATTTCATAAACCACGTTAGGTTATTTTAATATCGGTGTTTTTGTTTTTAAATTTGAGAAAATAATTAAATTGTTAAAAAAAATCAATTTACCTTTTCAGTTTCCGTTGACAACCTTGTTTATTTTTCACTTTTGACGAAGCTGTCGAACGACGGTGAAACGTTAAGTGTATAGTGCGCGATTTAGTGTCCGGTTAAAAGATTTTGTGATACAAATTTCATCGGACAAGAACCAACTTTAAACTATTTCTTCTAGTTTCCTTATTATCAATAATTGTTTCTTATAACGGCATATTTTGCTAGAATTGTCGAAATTTTTCGCAGTAAGTGTCGACAAAATAAAAATATTTATTGAGTTATACCATTAACAGATAAGTAGACATAAATAAATAAGTTTTCTTTAGTCAGACGGTGACACTTCTTAATAAATACGTTCAAATCTTCTATATTTTTTTTCTGTCATTGACGGTAACTGCGGATACTTTTCATTACATTTTCTGTTCAATCTCGTAACCACTTTATTGGACTCTCCTTGAATGTAAAATACTGTTTATTAGAATAAATAAAATCATTCGTTATTATTTTTACCACTTTGCCAATTGTAAAGTATTGCTTTTGTTGTTTAATAAAAACGTTAAATTGACAAAAAATTGGTTTTTCAAAGCATGCTTAATTTTTAAAGACGCTCGTTTATGAAAATAGTAAACTTACTAGGAATTTACCTAATAGCTTTATTCTATGATGTACGTCAAAATAATGTTATCGTTAGCAATTATTTATTTCTTAAAAAGTAACAGTTCAATATCTGCATCTTTTTTCAAAGCTTGCTACGAATAAGTGCATTCATTCCATTAATTAACAGAATAAAATAAACAATCATTGATAACAAGAAAACTAAAAGATATAGGTATAGGGAATGCTAATACCAATCGATGTAGAATTTGATTTTGTATCTCGTGATATAAAAATATACAGGGTGTTCCGTTTACGAAAATTGAGTTTTGGGCAGTTAAACATAATGACCTTTGACAGCCTATTGTGACCACCCTATGAATTTTTCAGAGATAATTAGGATATGATTTGAAAGTCTGACTGAATAGTTCATTTTTCTCTATGTGGTCGTCCGTGTCCCGTGGTGCTCCTGGTTTATACATTTGTGATTTGACGGTTATTGGATTTTGTTTATTTTTATCGATTTACAATGATTAATCGTGTTAAAGGGTTGTTATTATTATTACAGTTCATTATGGGAGAAATTTACTAGTCGACAAACAGTACAGTTTACATGTTCAGATTTGCGCAGTAAGGCTCTAAAAAATTGACATTATTTTCCGTTGTCATGAAAATCAACAAAAATTTTCATTTTAAAATTCCCGCGCACAATAAGCCAGAAAATGGCTTCCCTAGTAGCTTTCCATTTGTAATTCAATATGATCAGATCAGTTTAAATCAGAGTTAAGGTATATTTTCGCGTTGAAAGTAATTCATAGAATGGTTTGAACCGTATTAGCTTCTGCCGTCACGATTTGAAACGGTCGCGAAAACTGGTGTGGCCGAATTGCGGCGTCGCACAGTGGTCAATTTGCATTATCTGGCGCGGCAAAAACCCTAAATATAATTTCATATTTAAAAATTGAAACCTAGGAAAACGTAAACCTACAACCTCTCTAGTATAGTATCCAAAAGAATTCGACTGATCCGCAAGCGTAGAGTCCCTCCCGATAAGGATTATAATCTTATCGGATTTAATAAGCGTGCGGTGGTCAGCCTACGTTTTGGTCAGTTTTATGTGGTTTTCTTTCAGAAATCCACATGGGTCAGTCAAATGTGTATTCCCTTTTAAAATTTGATGTAACTCTAAATTTGAGTAGTTAAAAAAAAAATTTCGGTGACATTCATAATCACAACGAAATTATAGCCGTGTTTGTTGTACATATGTGACAGACTAGAAATGATGTTATTGGCGCGTATTGGTAATAATTACCACTGTATTATCTCAAGTATATATTGCCTTTTCAGTGTACACTGAAATAATGTGCAATAACCTGCAATCTCCAAAGTTATGACCTTTTTTTCAACGTTGTAGCTGGTATCAGGTGTGCCATGTTTGACTTTTCCTTATGTGACCCTATAAAATTTTTATGTAGATATTCGTAAAAAAATATACATTTTTGTAATTCATTATAAAAAATGGGGGTTTCCATTTAAAAATATTAAAATTATTTTTGTACCCCAACGGTACGCCACTGTACACATATATTAACTAGTGTAAAATATGACAAATTTATAGTAATATTCGACATGTGAGAACATTTTGCAAAAAGAAAATATTTTAGGAAATATTTAAGGTGTTCCAAATTTTTATACACACTGTATACAGCGTTTCTTACGTACTCTGTTTTTACATTCTATGTTTATAATTATATAGCTACATACCTAGCTGTGTATATTACTTAATAAACTATTCACTTCTGGCATATTATTTTTTGTGTAATATTCAAGGAAACCTGTTGATACCCTAAATCTCAATATGCCGCAAAAGTTTAGAAAAAATACCGAATATTGCATGGTATCTATATTTCTTTATCTATAAAATTGATATGAACAACTCAAAAATATAAAATAATTTTTCCGCGCCAAATAATTAAAAATTGACCAGTGTGCGTCGTCGCGTCGGTCATGTTAGTCCCTTTCAAAAGGACTATGGAGGTTCGCCATATTGGCAAAAATTTATTTTTCAAATGCTGCTTTTAAAACGCGTTCGATTTAAAAATTCTAAAAGTAGATCAGTCTGTAATAATACTAAAAATTTGTAAAAAGGTCAATAATTATGGAAAATGTTTTATATTAACAAAGAAAAATTATAAAATTTTAAAACTCATTACAGAAAATGACTTTCCCACATTCTAGGTAAAAAATTGATCACACTTGTTTAATAAAAAATACGAAATTATCATTCCTGAAAGTGCAAAATAAAAAATACGTAATATAAAAATTTGCTATGTAATGTGCTGCCATCTTAAGGTTGAAGGAAGACTAACTCATGTCAAATAAATTTGGCAACGTTGTTATCGTAAAACTAGGTGCGTTCCGACTTGTCGCTACGCTTTCAAACTTGTTACCTTTACCGTTCCAAAATTCTGAGTGTTTAATTTAACTATATAACTATATATACAGCCTGTCCATTTTTCGAGTGCCACTATGGGGATCTCGCTTTTCTTAAGAGATACGAAGTTGGTTAAATTAGGGCAAAGTTATACATTTTCGTGCTGAATAATAATCTGAAAAGAAATTTGAAATATCTTCAATAGTTTTGAAAATATCGCAAAAAAACTAAAACTTCTGGTTTTCGTTTTTAATTTTTTCACGATAAACTAATCGTACTAGACATTTCTAACCCAGACATTATTCAGACACTTTTTTATGGAGAATTCGAATATGGCATTCCCTTTTCAATAATTTTCAAGATAACGGAGAAACACCTGGCAACTTCATTTTTTCTTATGGACGCCATTTTGGATTTTAACATTTTGAGATTACGTTTTTTTTTCTCTTTACAACGATGTATCACACATGGTGGTCCAATATCACATTTTTGCCAAAAATCAAATTTTTCATTTTTTGCGAAGATTGCTTTGGAAAAGTAAAACGTTCTTTTATTGTGAACAAAAGTTTGACAGTTTGATCCTATTTCAAGTCTTGTCATTTACGTTTGTGCTAAACTAATCGTACTAGACATTTCTAACCAAGACATTATTCAGACATCTGGTTCAAGCAAGATAACGCACCGCCCCATAATGCTAGGAGGGTTAGGGAATGCTTGTCGGAAATGTTCCCCAACCATGTTATTGCTAATAATGGCGACGTACCCTGGCCGGCGCAGTTACTTGACATGAACTTGAACTATTTTTTGTGGGGGACAATGAAAAATCGAATTTACAAAACATTGCCAGCCGATCTTGATGAACTTCGTCAAAGAATTGTCACCACTCTCAGGCACAAGATTAGAAGAAGGGATGTGTCAAGAGCTATAGCAAATCTTAGGAAGAGAGTGGCATTGTGCTTAGAATTAGGAGGTGGGCAATTTGAACACATGTTGTGATGTTACATTCGTTAATTATTATCTATTTTTATTATGTAACAAGTGTCTAAATAAAAACCTGGTCAAGTAGGCTACATTTAGTAATTCTGATATGTAAATGCTATGGATAAATTCTCGATCACAGCCTACTTGACCAGGTTTTTATTTAGACGTTCGTTATTTCGGGGATGCCATATTCTAATTCTCAATAAAAAAGTGTCAGAATAATGTCTTGGTTAGAAATGTCTAGTACGATTAGTTTAGCACAAACGTAAATGACAAGACTTGAAATAGGATCAAACCGTCAAACTTTTGTTCACAATAAAAGAACGTTTTGTTTTTCCAAAGCACTCTTCGCAAAAAATTAAAAATTGGATTCTTGGCAAAAATGTGATATTGAACCATCGTTGTAAAGAGAAAAAAAAACTTAATCTCATAATAATAAAGGAGAAATAAATTATTTTCACCTTCACAATTTTTGGTCCTGATGAAGTAATAAAACATTACGAAATATTGACCAACAACAAAATATATTTTATTTACAATAGCCGTTAATCCCCGTTAAAAATAATTTAAGATTTGGTTTACCTAACAAGTACGGCATTACTTCCCTACGAATTATATTATATATATATTTAACTAATTCATGAACAAACGCCGGATATTCAACAGTAATTACATAAGTGGTGATAATTTTAATTAGATTCACGAATCTTTGTTGCTATAAAAATCTCACGAGTGGACAAAGACAAAGACGAGTGCTAATCTAGTTAAAATTATATTTAAAAAATTATCACCACGAATGTAATTCGGCGTGATTGTTTTTTTTAAATAATCCAGAAAAAAGACTGATGAAACACTTGGAACGCCATCTATTGAATGCCAACGGAAGGTTAATTGATACAAATTTCGAATTTATGTATGCCATCTGGTGAGTCACAGCGAATGTCATAGTAAAATAAAAGTAGCAATTAAACAAGAGAATGGCGATGAGATATTTGAAGCGCCAAGCACAGAATGACGAGAAAACTTAATTAAAACAAAACTGACAAAAGAAGATCGTATAGTGCGACATAATAATAATCCAGAAAAAAATTATGATAAAAAATTGCGATGAGACGCCACCTTCTGAGCGCCAGTTTAATTAATACAAATGTGACAATAGAAAAAAAATGTTGAACTAAAGCAAAAATAACAGGTGTTTTTTTTTTTATTTGACGTCGAAGTTGGCCGCGACAATGTGTTTATTGTGAACGCACCCCAATTTTGATTATTTGTAAATATTATTGTAAACATTATTTTCTTATTGTCTGTTTTTATTTGTTACAACATCTTCATTGTCTTTTTTCGGTTATTACATTTTTGTGTTGTCCTCTATTGAGTTCAAAACCTCGAAAGCAATGTTAGGAATGGCAAGTTCAAATGTCTAATTAACAACTGTCATGATGATGATGGTTCACAATTAAACTTTCATGGCCAACTTCGACGCCATAATTAAAAAAACAACAGTATTTACTATCACAAACAAATTGGTTATTTTAAAAAAGTGAGATCCTTTTGTTACTTGGTGAGTAAGGCACTCGATCTCTGTCTAGGGACACAGCCGACACAGGTACTGCCATCATATGTTTTTGACACTGACAGTGGCTATTTGACCTTGAAGAAATTAGTTATCAAAAATGGCAAACAGTAGCGGGACTCTATGCATCAACGGTTTCGTCATATAGAATTCTACTACAGATTTCTACAACACGACTCGAGAGTAGCGTAAAACGGTACTCTGTGCACATTTAGAATGTCTTTCGGGTATCTTCGGCAATATACTATTCATCATAAAAGTATGTTACTAAGTTGTTATGTTTTATTTACATTAAAACACTTCAGTAATTTGAATAACTTTAATTAGTATTAATAATAGCACAAACAATACAGTGATGCACTGTGCTCTTGGTCCGAGCCCGGCATCTTGTGTAATGGCGACCCTGACACACAGTTCCGTTTACACTGCTCAAGACCTAAGACATTATTACATCACAACATCTCCCTTTCTTTACAAAAACAGTACATTTTAGAATTTCATTTTAATCTCTATATGATAAAGTACATTTTACAATTTTATTTTAATCTCTACATCGCAAAGGTATCATTACAGTTCGACCGGATCGCGTTACTTTTGATGCCGCTATCGTATCTTGTTTCTGAGCATTTTGCGCTGGTAAATGGAACGAACTAGTCAAACTATTTGTTTTTTCAATTTTACTGGGCCTAGATACAAAGCTAGAATTGTTCGGTATTTCTATGTTCCCTTGATCTGTCCTATCTAAGCTCTCATAATCGCCTCTTTTTTTTTCGAAATTTTTCCCTGCTGTCAATGATCTTCTGTTTCTGCATATCACAGTACCGTCTTCTTTTTTTATTTTGAATGAACGTGGGTTATCGCTTAAACCGACTATTCTGCCGTTTTCATGAGGAACTTTACCATGTTCTTCATGAATTTTGACAGAATCTCCCACATGTAATTTAGGTAGTTCACGTGCTCCTTTATCGTAATATTCTTTCTGCTTCAAATGTCGTTTTCTTAAGTTATTTAAATGTTCTCTTCCGTCTCTTTTAAAAGTTTCACTACAACTTGGCATTAGGTTTCTTGTTTGCCTCCCAAAAAGTAACTCAGTTGGTGTTAATCCACTTGAATCAATAGGTGTGTTTCGATATTGGAGTAAAGCTAATTCCTTGTCACGATTGTCCTGTTTTGCTTTTTGCATTAATTTCTTTGTGGTCCGCTAAACCATTGGACTGGTGGTGTTTCGGAGTAGTTATTATATGAGCGAAATCCCATTCTTTCGAAAATTGCTTAAATTTATAGCTCGTAAATTGCGTTCCGGAATCGGTGTATAGTATTTTTGGTAAGCCGAAACGTGCAAAAATTTTCTTTAAAATAGCAATAACAGTTTCTGTAGTCATGTCCTTTAATGATTCTATTTCAGTGAATTTACTGTAGGCATCCACAATTAATAGATGTTTTTCTCCATGCAGATAAAAAATATCTGCAGCTAAAATTTCCCATGGCTGTGTTGGTATTTCCTTTAATATCATTGTCTCTTTTCTGTTATTATTTTGGTAGCTTAAACAGGTATTACAATTCCCTATGTGATCTTCAATGTGTTTTGACATACCCGGCCAAAATATCGTTTTTTTTGCGAATGATTTACTTTTTTCTATTGCTAAATGTGCATAATGTAACTTTTTTAATATTTCTGTTCTACATTTCCGCGGAATAACTATACATGTGTTTTTAAAAATTAGCCCTTGGCTTTCACTTAATTCATCAGCAAAGGAGTAATATGGTTTTACTAACTCTTCTACCTCAGACTTATTATTTGGCCAATCATTCCTGATATAATTTAATAAAATTTGTAACTCATTATCTACACTCGTTTCTCTTTTCAATTTCTCCAACTTCTCATCAGTAATATTAAAATTTTTTACTATCATCGCAACAAACGCCTCAATTTTTTCTTCCTCCACAGTTGTTGATTCTTTTAAAAACGATCTACTCAAATGATCTACAACTACAATTTCTTTACCTGGCTTGTATATAATTTCAAAATCATAGGACTGTAAACTGATTCTCAACCTGTGCAAGCGAGGTGGGCATTTGTTAAGTGATTTTTTAAAAATAACTACCAGTGGTTTGTGGTCTGTCTCTACTAGAAAATGTTGACCATATACTGTGCTACCTACCTGTAGGCTTGCAAATTTTGTGCGAAGTGACTTAAGTATCTCCACACCGCTCGGCTAAGCTCTTGGAGATGGGAGGGTTCGACGAAACCCCAAATGCAAAAGGTGGGCAAAAATGATTTAAAATAAAACGCACCAGCTGAGCACACTTGTTTATATTTAGCCTGCTCAAAATTTAAATAACTATAACTCCAACATGAAAAAGGGGTATCAATAAACAAATAACAAGTTAAATTAAATCCGTACCACAGATCTGTGCTTCGGTCACACATACAGATTATACGAAATACGAACAACGCAAATAAAGATTCAAACACGTTCGGGTACCGATAAACGAACCCCGCGGTTAATAAGTGGTACAATAACCACTCCGCAAGTACAAAGATAAAAGGGCTACTCCGACCTTGACCTCCTAAGATCCAGCGTCAGTGTCAGTCAGCTGTCCAACGTCAACAGATCGGAGCGTCCTCCCGCGGTGGTTAGCGAAGTGGGCCAATGTTGCGGTAAGTGGGGAAACCGACAGAAATGGCGTCGTCTTGCAGGGCGATCCTATTCTCAACGACGGGGAAAGCCAGGTGGCGGGGCACACTTCGTTGACAAAAACCAACTCCTGACTCCTCCTGCACCCAAGGGGACGACGATATTTCTCATCCAAATAAAACTCGCACGCACTAAAGCTCGTACGACAACTCGTACCAAAACTCGTTCGACGACTCGTACTAAAACTCGTACCAAAAACTCGGAATAAAACTCGTACGAAAAAAAAAGCCTAATGGAAGAAAATATGCGTTACGTTTCGTCGCAGTCAGAACAAAGCAAGACATACCTGTTTCGTATTTCAACAGGCTTTGGAAAGCTGTTTCACAAGCTTAAAATTCTCTCCACGTACGATAAAAACAAATCTCGGAATAATCCGGTTCCACCACCTTCACAAAAGCCAGTGAAAAGGGGCACAAAGGAGCTATCCTTACACACACAAAATAAACGAAGCGTACGGGAGAGCTTGCGGTCTAAGACTGGCTGCGGTTGCATGTCGCGTTCTTCCCCCAACACCGGTTCAGACAGGAGTCGTTACTAAAGAAGCACAGTTTAAACGGGGAACCGAGTGAGACGGAGATAAGTAGAATGCCTGAAGTAACAGCGGATAGTTTGACTCATGCAATAATATGAAATATGGTGCAATGCGACGATCGTCACGTACGCCGTATTTCCTACGCTGATACAGGGTGTACGGAAAATTATTATGAATAACTTGAATGGATTTTTCAACCGTAACAACTGATTAAATTTAGTACATCCATACAGAATTGCTAAGCATTCTTTTTCAATTTGACTGTACAATTTTTCAGTTTGCGTTAAAGCCCTTGAACCATAAACCACAGGCCTATCGGCTTGAAATAATACACATCCTAAACCTTCGCTTGATGCGTCGACACTTAAAGTAAGGTTTTGATATATCCAAATATGCTAAAATGGGTGGTTGACATAACATAGTCCTTAGCTTTTCATACGATTTTTGTTGCTCATTTCCCCACATAAAAGATATTTCTTTTTTTATTAATTGCCTTAAACTGGCTGTACATTGCGATAGATTAGGTATAAATTTTCCAACACAGTTTACCATGCCTAAGAATCGCAATAATTCCTTTTGTGATCTCAGGACTTCCACTTCTCTTATACTCTTAACTTTTTCTGGATCTACTCTTATACCATCGTAGCTCAAGATGTGTCCTAAATATTCAACTTCAGTTAAATTGAACTTACATTTTTTCAAATTAAATTTAACGTTATATTCTCTTGCCCGATTTAAAACTTTTTCTAGGGTCTTATTTAGTTTTTCCTTTGAGTCTGCCCATAGTAAAATATCATCTATATATGTAGCAACATTCTCAATTTCTCCAAATATTTGGTTAAAAACACGATTAGTTCTCGAGATTTGTTATCAAGTTCTACCTGCCAAAAAGCTTTATTTGCATCTAAAGTCGTGAAGTATTTGGCTCCGTTTAATTTTGATACAATTTCATCTAATGTTGTTATACGATAATGCTCACGTTTAATACAAGTATTTAAATATTGTGGATCCCAACAAACACGTAGTTTGCCATCTGGTGACTAATACCAATGAATTTACAAACTCTGTAGGTTTTTCAATTTTAGATGTTATACCTTTTTGTTCCATGTCTCTTATTTCTACCTTTAATTTTTCAATTAGCTTAAATGTCACATGTCTACTTGGTTCTACTTTACCAACAGAATTTTCTTTCAGTTCAATTTTATATTTGTATTTTTTTATTTTTCCTAACCCTGAGAAAACATCTTTATACTTGACTAAAATCTCTGGTTTATTTTTTACCTGTAATTCTGAAATCATTACAGAATCTGCTCTTTTTAGCAAACCAAGTTCACAAATTGTTGGTAATCCTACTATTGGCACAGCATTACCGTTATAAACTTAAAACTGCACTTCTTTTGTATTATTCCCCAGAAGACAATGTAATTTAATTTTCCCTACTGTACCTAATCTATTCCCAGCATAGCTTGTCAATTTTAAATTTGATTTTTCTATTTGCTCAATACCTAACTTTTTGCATATGTCAATTGGAACAACATTGCATTGAGCACCCGTATACTTTTTTGTTTCTACATTCTACAAAACTTAAATGTTCTATCCAGTCTTTTCTGGCATTTATCGAGTCTATACTAATTAGATCTAAAACTAATGAGTCTACTTCATCTTCGACATTGTTTCCTTCTGTATTAATTACTTTAACATATTTGCGCGCTTTACACATTTTCTTAAAATGACCTAATTTACTACAGTTACCGCAAACTTTTCCATATGCTGGGCACTTTTTCCACTGATGAGTAAAACCACATTTCTGGCAAGCATCACGTGGAGTCTGTCCTTTTGTAGATGACACTCCATTTGTCCCTGTATTGCTGGTTGGCACTACCTTCTGTTGTCTGTGCTCCGAACTTCTGTCCTGCTGTGAAGATGCACCTGTCCATCTCCTCGATGTCTTTTGCAGGTTAGGTTGCCTCTTGCGCACTACCGACACTTCTGCAGCATTCTCAAATTTTTTAATCTGGGCTTCAGCAAGTTCTGCAGCTTTACAAATTTGAACTGTTTTTTGCAATGTTAAGTCGTTTTCACGTCACAACTTATTCTTTAATGTCTTGTCTAAGATTCCAGCTACAACGCGGTCCCTTATCAACCTATCACGAGGGTCACCAAAATTGCAGTCCGCACTTAACTTTTTCAAGTCCGTTAAGTATCCATCGAAGCTTTCACCACTGTGCTGGTTACGTGTAAAAAATAAATGTGAATTTACACGTTCATTTTTGATTTCTACAAAATGGTCAACAAATTTTTGCATAATAACTTCATAATTATTTCTGTCTTCATTGGACAGAGTAAACGTGTTGTATATATCAATGCACTGCTCACCGATGCAATACAACAAAAGTGCTACTTGTACATTTGCAGGCATCTCTTCTGCTCCTGAAGCTGTTCTATATATTTCAAATCGTTGTTTCCATCTACTAAAACCTCCCAATGTTAGATCGGTTAAATTATCCGGGGGTTTCAAGCCCGACATTCGTGTTTGATCTTGCTCTGGCTGCACCGCCATTTTTATTCTTTTCTATTCTATTATAATTTTAAAATTTCCACTTACATTTATTCTTCTGATTTAGGTTCACTTAACTCGTCGCAGCGCCATGTTATGTTTTATTTACATTAAAACACTTCAGTAATTTGAATAACTTTAATTAGTATTAATAATAGCACAAACAATACAGTGATGCACTGTGCTCTTGGTCCGAGCCCGGCATCTTGTGTAATGCCGACCCTGACACACAGTCCCGTTTACATTGCTCAAGACCTAAGACATTATTACATCACAACATAAGTTTTGGTGAGTTTTTAGTGCTTTTTAACGACGTAACTAAATTGTGTTATGTGACATCTTGTGGACTGCATTTGTGTCAATAATAATTTAGTGTGAATCATTTACCTAATTATTTTCTGTTATTTATTTTACAAATTTTATTATTGTAGTAAAATTGGACTAAATCTTACCATTCTTAGCGGTAAGCGTTAAAACTGTAGTTGTATAAGATATATTAATTTATTTATTTTGTACCTAGATGTTTGCTGTCAATATGCATAATATTTTGGCGGCAAAGGAAATTTTAATATTGAAAGGCGTTTGCAGTGTTCTGAAAGTTATCCATTTAGTTTAGCTGATGCACACTTTAAACAAACATTTCGCTTAACCAAAGATATGGCACAGTTTGTATTAAATAGGATTTTGCCAGTAATGAATACAACAAATAAGTAGCTGTCCTACCAGCATAAAATTTTTTGCTGTTCTTAATTTTGTGGCTACGGGCTCATATCAGCGTTTAATTGGACAAAATTTCAATATATCCAGTTCCCAACAAATGGTTTCAAGGGCTGTAACGGAAGTCACAGGTGCTATTGCTAATGAGTTGAGTGCTGAATGGGTCAAATTTCCTACAACTGCAGTAAAAAAAATTTATGCCGAACGGGTCGTTAACGACCCATTGTCATTTTGGTAGCTAATCAAGAATACCAGGCAGAATTTTTGAGGCTATAATCCCTTGACCGTGCTCAATATACATATGGTGTTTCTCGGTTTCAGTTAAATTTGAAATAACTGCAATAGTGTCAATTTGTGATATTGTTAAACAGTAAGTTTTTTAATGACAGCTGTAATTCTTGCCAAATGAAATTGAAATTTAGTACATATCTCTGATGAAGCCCAAGAAGGCTGAAATAATTCACGTGACTTATAAGATATTCTATTTCTCTAATACTGCCAATTAAACAAATCAATTTAATTAGTAAGTTTTTTATTGCTGTCTGGCATAGATTCTAAAAGTTATTGGTAAATTGTACAAGATTTTTTTTTATCAATATTTATATGCACATTATCTCGTTGAAATATGTATAAGCTGTCAGTAAAAATTAAAAATTCCAAAAGAATGCTGCAAATATGGCAAATTTTGCTTCTATACATTATATGTCTGGGTCGTTATCGACCCGTTAGGCACAAATACTACAGTTGAGCTTTTTTTTGTTTGTAACGGAAAGCGCCGCTAACAATGGCACAATTACTAGAAGAAATTGAAAATCTGGACATGGATGAAGTTGTACCGGATAATATCTTCATAATTCCACCGAATAATGTTGATTTCGAGACAGATGCAAATTCGGAAAATGAGGAGTGCAATGATCCAGATAGATTGAATTCGAGACGATTATGTTCTCAAGCCGAAACTATTTTCATATTAGTGAAGATGAACATGAAAATCCTAACAAAGACGAAACTGATCCTCAAAGAAGTCATCAACTAAAGAGAAAAAAGATTATACCAACGGAGAAACGTCAAGGAAAAAAGGAGATCTACAGACAGGTACCATCAAGCAACAAAATGTTGAAAACGTACCCATTTTGGCCATCTCTGCAGACAGTGAACCTTTGGATTTTTTTGAGTTGTTTTTTAGTCGTACTGTTGTTGAATTCTGGTGAGATATATAGTTATGCACGCTAGCACAAAAAATTATCGATTAGAATTGGGAAATGACAAGGTGTTTGCATTTATCGCAATATTGTTCGTAAGCGGATATGTCCCTGTTCCCAAAAGAAGAATATTTTGGAAAACCCGTGATGACACCCATAACACCCTTGTCAAAAACAAATTATTTTGGACATTCGATGTCTGCATAAATAATGCTTGGACATTGTCTAGGCGATTTGAAATGAAGTTGGGCAACATACAATTCCGTAGAATTGTTGCAGTTTTCCAGAAATACGGAATACGACCAAATGCAACAGGACCTAGGTCAACTATGGTTTTCCCAGCGGCTCGAAGTCATGGGCAACATCTTATCGTTACTGAGCAAACTCGAAGAAGATGTGCTCTATGCAAAAATAAAACAAATAAAGCTTGCGGCCGATGTGGAATCGCATTGCACGATAAATGTTTCTCTGATTATCATAAAAAATAAAATAGTTTTATACGTACTTGGTCACACTTCTTTAAATTATTACTTCATTTATTTGCCGAATGGGTCGCTAACGACCCACACCATATTTTTGAAATTAATTGACAAAAACTGCATTAATTTCAATGACATTTACTACAAATAAAGCCAGAAATGCTATTATGGACTCAATTAGTCAAAAAAGATAGTTCTCGACATAAATGGGTTAAAGCAAGATTTATGGAAGCTACTGGGTTTCCTGGCATAATTAGTGCTATTAATTGCACCCATGTTGCTATCTTAGCACCTAAAGAAGAGGAGCACAATTATTTAAACAGAAAGCATTTTCAATCAAAAAATGTTCAACTTGTAAGTGCAACTAATAAAGCAGAATTTGAATGTTTCGAATGTATTATCTTATAATTTTTAGATTTGTGATTATGACTTGAAGATACTAAATGTAAATTTCCAGGTGCTACACATGACGCATTTATATGGAGAAATTCAGTAGTGAAAAGGGAATTAGAGAGGTTTAGTTTTTTTGAATTGGGAAAATCATGTTTTGAACGAAACAAAAAAATTGGTTAGAATATTTTTTTAAAGCAACAAATTTACTTTTTTGAATGATTTTTCAATGAAATTATTTACTTACAATAACAAAAATGCTTATTTCTTTATTAATATCACACAACCGTTCTTTTGCTTGGAGTAAAGTTTTGTTGACTTGACTAAATTCTTGTAACTGAATTTAACAAAATCGGTTTTTGCGTGCACCACCCCCCGTTTGACAAGCTTCAGTTCTAAGTTTGGAGGCTTTAGCCTTTACTTCACTTTTCCAATCTGTTACAGTCTGTAATTAAAGGTAAATGGAAAATCGACTAAATTGTAATTTTATACTTTAATTTTATTTTGAAAATTTTTGTGCAAATCGGTTTTGATTGCAGCGGATTCCCCGAGCAGGCTCTGTGCAGCTGTTTCAGGCCTAGTTGGGCCTTCATCAGCAGAACTGTAGCCCGAGAACTCCACTGCAAACCAAACCGATATGTCCTAGGGTTATTCTCCAATGCGATGCGAAAGTAATGGACATTAAAGTAGCGACATCTTTCGATCGCTTGTTGACCTGATATTGCAGTAGGATTGACAAATTGAAGATAGTTCGCCACATAATAAGTCATTCCAATGCAAGGCGGCCAGGTGCTGTCAAAGCATATGAGAAATTTTGAAAATTTTTGTGCTTTGACAGCACATTGCATTGGGATGACTTATTATGTGGCGAACTGGCTTCAATTTGTCAATCCTACTGCAATATCAGGTCAACAAGCGATCGAAAGATGTCGCTACTTTAATGTCCTTTAATTTTATTATAATTAAAGCTGGTTTATTAATTTTATTACCTTTCTCCATTCTGGTACAGTCTTTTGTCCATAGCCTAATGAATTTAATTTATTTGCTATGGTTTGCCATAAAGCATATCCCTCAGTTTTTCCTTGCGCCCCATTAAATTTATTGGTAATTAATCCTGGATTTTCTTCAGCAAGCTGAAGAAACACTTGCCAATGTTTTTGAGTTACTCGCATTTTAACTACTGATAATACGTAATGCAGGCACAAGAATTGTAATTTTAACTGAATTGTATCTTATGGCCGTTTTACACTATAACATTTTCTAACTAAAATCTGTTACTAAATGAGTAAGAAGTATCAATTCAACCAATCAGAATTCACTGTGGTAGCTTATCTCTCTAACTTTGTACCAAAAAATATTATAATGTAAAACAGCCTTAATAAATGAAACCCTGAAACCGGCTGAAACTTAAATATGAACATTTGCGCGCCACATGTTCTCATTATCTCTTTCGTACTCGTGTAACTATTCAGTTATCTCCTTTTAAACGACACCTCAAAACGTGTCGACTTCACCGGCGATATGAGTGGTAGTGGGGGAACGAAATCTTGAGTGGAAATGTATTACAGAGTACGACTGGAATCCTTTATGTAAATCAAGGCGCAAATTACTTTAAATTTCCATTTTATTGATACAAAGTGTAAATTTACAACAAATTTAAGCGTTTATAGGAAAATATGGCATAATAATAGTAGTTTATGTATCAAGTACGCAAAATTAGATTTTAGGGGACGAATCGTAATTAATGAAAACTAATAAAACTAAAACTATTTTGCGTACGTGGTACATACAATATTTTTTGGTACACGCTCGCCAAATCACCAACATTAATGATAAATAGCTACAATTTCGAATTAGCAAGTCTAAATTGTTCCTGTCATCAGATATAGCAATGATCGGTAATCATAGCAACGAGGTATAAAACCTTGTTACTTGATTTATTTCATTGAAACTTGCTCAACCCTCAAAAATAGTCCGCTAAAGCGTTGCCATGGCAGCTTTAAGTACTAGGTTGCTAAAAATTTTTAGCGGACTCTAAGTGTTGCTATGACGATTGAGGTTGCTAAAGATACGTTTTTCGTTCTGAAAATAGTCCCCTAAGCAACCATTTTGCGGAGCGTGTATCAAAAATAAATAAATTAGAAAACTGTAAGTAATAACTAAAAGAATGTACCTGAGATATTCCAAACTAAAAGTTAACTTATTAATGTGCTTGGCTTTTACTAATGTTTATTAGCTTTACTAGCGACAAATTAACTGCTTTACGTACAAATTTTCTTGCATAAAGTTCTCATTTACAAAAAAAATTGCACACTTAATGATAACACTAAAATAGCGAATTTTCACAATTTTTATTAGTTTAAAACATGACAATTGCTTCGACACAGTGTTTTCGTCAGATGTGTTTTGAATCTGCGTTAATTTACTTACTGAAGGATAATTTATACCTACTGCGTCTTGAACACTACAATTATCCTATACTAAGAAACTGAGTCGGCTAATCTAAAACTATTTGAAAGGCTCATTATGCAGTGACATGGACTTATTTTTAACAGCGGTGGTTTGTGTAAAATATTTTTCTGTGTAAAACTCGGAATTTGAAAAATCTAAAACCTAATTAGACGGAAAAAGAAGAAAATGTACAAAACAATCAACAAGTTATCTAAATTACATATTTACAAATTACAAACAGGACCATCTTTTAATAAAAGAATCAACGAACACAAAAGATGCTTTGAGAAAAACAATAAAGATTCAACGTATGCAAGACACCTAATAGAAAATGAGCACCAATTAGAAAGTAATTTCGAAATACTCTACGTTGAAAATAAAAGCACAAAATTAGATCTGTTAGAAATTCTAATTAATAGAATTAAGAATACCGGAAACCTACTTAATGAACAAACAGATTTCAATTCCTCTCCGTTATTATCAATATTTAAGATGCACCAGATGTAGCGATGTAGCAACTCGGGTGAATTTCCAGCCCCTTAGTTCGCAGAAAATAGGTTAATACTAGCACTATAAATAGTCCGTTTTTGTAAAAATTTACGCAATTTACTTGTTATATCGACCTGACCAAGCTACGTGTAGCGAAACGCGTCGTATTTAATTTCAATTTAAAAAAAAATTTGTGAAAATCAACAAGTGTTTTGTTTATTCTGTATCATATTTACAAATGTTCAATTACGAAATAAATTTAATAACGGTGAATTATTTAATTCTGTTAAAAAATAGTATTGATGGAAGAACAGAAGCTATCACGCTTTGCTTTCTATTTTACTTGAATCATGATAAGGAAGAATTAAGTCAAGATAAAAATTATTGTTGAAATCTTATTTCATATTATGCCTGATAGATTGAATCGAGTATTAGAAGCTGATGAAGAAATGATAAAATATTGAACTTTATATTTCCTTATTCATACTTAAAATAAATCGTAACAAGAATCTTAAATTCTTAGTTTATAACCTAATACATTTTTGAGAGTATGTTAAAATTCACAAAATATCGATTTACAAAGCCAAAAATAGTTAAAAACTCTGCTACTTGATTTTGAAGGTGTACGCGATTTTATTGCAAGCCAGTGTACCTACCTGTACATATTTTAGATCAAATTTAAAAACAATTTCTGATGTATTTTACCAAATATAATTAAAATAAGCAACAAAATTTGTCGTAAGACAAAAAAATACATTAAATTATATGAAATGTACAAATGTATCTATTGCAAGCTTATGATATTTTAAAAAGAAAAGCTGTATGCACCTCTAGCAATGTTAAACAGTTTAAATTTGTAGCATTTGAAGCGAAAATTGAAGGGAACAACTGTCACAATGACAATCAATTTGCTCAAGGTCAAATAGCCACTGTCAGTGTCAAAAACATATGATGGCAGTACCAGTGTCCACAGACAGAGATTGAGTGCCTTATCGGTGGTACCACTGGTACCACAGTATATTCATCAATCAGTAGGGACAGCTCGTGTCGGCACCTTTGATGTTCATACTACCGTTTTCACATCCAATATGGCTGTTATTGGCGGGCCTTCATTTTATTGCTACTAGATGTCACTAATTGAAAAAGTGGCACAAGAAAGTGGCACGGATAAAAATCATTGCAAGTAAATCATAGAATGCGATGTAGTTTTACACCACTTGAAGTTTTTTACACAACATAAATCAATTATTATAATCCATCCTAGATGGTTTTTTGTTTAATCTTTTTCATTACTCCGCATCCATCACACAAAATGCTGAATTAAAAAAGGCCTATTTAAAAGCAATTGATGAATTCAACGACGCGCCACACACGGCCGTTTGTGGAAGGTCCGCCTGCTTTCAGACATGCGCGTTGAAGAACTGTAGCAACGAAAACTCCAAGCTGTCCCTACTGATTGATGTGTATAGGGACCGTGCACATGCCTGCGTTCAGCGACGCCTGGCGGTGATTTATGCATTAGTGGTATGAAAACATTGTTTTTAGGTTAATACACCTGTGACACGTTGAAGTGACGATATTAACGTCACTCTGTAATTTTTCATTTTGCAATTACAATGGATGTTGAAATATATTTTAAAATCTTGTTTATGTAAGTGGACGACCAGCTGGTAGTGGCCGGCCATCAGGCGCAGTCACCCTATGCATAACTTCAATAGCCAAGCGAAAATTTTGGTATTTGCGGAAGAAATCTTGCATGGCATTGATGGCCAATAAAATTTTTGGTTGTGCGCAGATTTGTTGTTATTTCTTGTAATTGTATTAAAAATATTTAGGGCGTTTTTTAAATTTACTCAAATCTTGCAACAAGTTTTATTGTTTGATGATCAGTACAATTTCTAAATATGCAAAATTTATGCAAATCCTGCGTGGTGTCACTAATAGATGTGAAAATATATTACAAATTGAATTCTATTGTTTATGAGCACAGTATTTCAGAAAACATATCAGAAGATCGGCAGTTGATTATTGTTGGACATGGGCGTTTTCCGTTATTTCTAAATTTTTCCTTTCAAACACAGTGGATTTTAAATGCATAACCTCCGTACACAAATTTATGGAAATTTGCCTAACTGGAACGTATTCTTCACTCTTTTTTGCTCTTTTACACCCATTTGTATAAATAAAATGGGTAACGAGAGTGACTCATAGAATTAATGTAGAAGTGCTATAAATTAAACAAAAATCTGAGTACAAACCTCAATTTAAGAAACATCACTAATATAATCAGTCTTTTAATACAATTAACACAAAGTATTCCAGTTAAATAGTATAAAACATGTTCCACATGCATTTGACATGAAGTCGATCTGATGATCGTTTGGGGCTATTGTTTATATTGACTTCTTCACATGAAACGCATACCATCAGTATCCTGACCGTAAATGTATTCAGAATACCAAGACTAACCATCCGTTAATCATCAACCGCATTTGAAACTGGCCTACATTTGTTGACTTGCTTTCCGACTTCTCATGAAATTCTTCAAACTTTCATTTCATCTGAGTCTCCTGCACATTTTTCGAATAGAGTACGTTGTACGTAATGACTAATCGATATTGAAATCTATGAATCACTTTCAAAACAGCATACAAACTTAAATGTTTCAATACATATATATTTTCTTGCTACTGTCTGGATAATTGTAAAATTTAACATTCTTCCTGTTACTATAACTCTTATGACAATTTATAGTTGTAGTACATAATAACTATTTGATCTTCTGGTATGAAATTAATTACAAAATTCAAGTTCAAATGCACACTGGCCATTTGAAATGACAGATGTAAATTTGAACTGTCATCATACTGTCACTCGTGTTTTCATACCACTTATGCAAAATATGGCCATTGGTGGCGCTGTCATCGCATGTGCACGGTCCCTATACTGTAGTGGTACCGTCACTAAATAATTACAGTACCGCAACCCATTTGTTTAATGTGTAAGACGAAGAAACACGTTTTTGCACTAAAATGGACGACTTTTTTAGTAATTTTCTTTCCGTCAAGTTTAATCAAATTTAACATCTGTCACACAAAACTTTAAAAATGATTTAAAATGCCCGGGTGTGTCGTTTTGACTTGTAAAAAGTAAGTAAACTTAAAACATACGGAAAAAAGAAATTCTTTAATTCAAAACAAACACCACAACAAGTTTTCAAAAATTTCTTCATTTACCTCCGTGAGATATCCTAAACGATTATATCTAAAAGTTGTTAATTGCACTAGTGAGTTGTCCAACGGTAACTATTCTGATACATTTTCACTTTCACATTTTCAACTTTCTTCGCCTGACACATGTTCCAAATTAAAATGGACAAATTTTATTTGATATGACATTAGAAACCCTAACGACGACGATCATGTAACGACATTTTAAAAATTGGAATTAGTTTCCATAGTAATATGAACAGCAATGTTTCATGGTAAACTAAAATCACGGTGTAATGGAAAATGTTATACAGCGTTTCTATAAATGATTCTAACGTCAAAGTTGGCACTGAATATTGCGTTGGATATTCCACCTCCTTTTGAATGTGTATTCTACTATGTGAGAAATGTCAGTGTCAACACTGTCATAAACTTGAAACTTTTAAATAAACCATTATTGCTAAAACACAACACCAGTATCAAATGTTTCAATTTGAGTTTACAACTTATTCCTTAAATTGATGACGTTGCACCAAATAAGTTTCTGAAAAAGATGTTTGATTATTTAAGAATTAAAGCAGATGACGTTACCAATGACTGTGTTCAGTATCGGTTTATAGAAACCTTGTAGAAACGGAACATTAGCATTTAAATTTCCCACCAATATTTTGCACTAAAATGGCGGCTGTTTGCGGTACTGTAATTATTTAGTGACGGTAGTCGGTGATAAAGTACTAAATCAACACTCCGTACAGGTCATGCAATTCCATTCCTCTCGTGAGAGGATTGAGAAATAAAGATAACAAATACAATTGTCGCAAGTGCAATAAGGAAGACAACAGTTTTAGAGAATTCTGTTTACCGCAATGTCACTGGTTTCAATTTAAAAGTGTATTAGGTTATATCTAGTTAAGTCTGTTAAGTTATTTACCAATCAAAAAGTTGTTATTTTAAGAAGTGCAAAATTTTACTTTCACGAGAAAGGCGGAATCATTAAATGTCATGCAATAAAAGTTTGGGATGCGGTATTTAAACTCAATTTTCTTAACCACTGACAGTAACTTTGACAAACGTCACTTCAAATTATATTTCCAAATTTCTATGCATAGATGAGAATAATTTGCGACAAGGATAGCTATAAAAAAATTACTAAATGAGTTACCTCTACACGAAGTATGTTGATGTACTACCTTAATCGGTGGATATTTGAGGCGCCATCTATTGACCGGCGGCGCAAGTTTCGTTAATAAAATCGACGGGCATACTATTGGAATGAAGATAAGTATTTCAAGACGAATAATTTTGTTACTATAAAGAAGAAAGAAAAATTCAGTGTGACATTTGAAGTTCCATGTATTAAACAACTACAGTAAAACTCGGATATAACGAGGCCTCAAGGGACCACGCTCGCTCGTTAGATGCAAGTGCTCGTTGTAAATGAAAAGAAAATACCACGCGATCATTTGTGATGCTTCAAAACGTTTAGTTAATCGCTGAACGCGAACACTTTCAACATTTGCTATGGTTGTCACTAAAACTGCTTCACTTCTTTTAAATTAAAACGATTAATCATGAGAACTCAAAAACGTCAAAATATTTACATAACCTCTAATCTACACAGCGAGTCGATTGGCAAGATGCACAACGGTATAAAAAAAATCCCGCCTACTTTAATTATAAATTTAAATGATCGCGTGGTATATGCATTTGTGATATGTACTACGAACACCAAAAGAATCTAGGAAAATATTGTACTCCTGTATTTTTGTGTTTATTTAATAAACTAACAAGTTTGAATACAATTTTAAACAATTGTTTTATAGTAATGTAAAAAATATGCAAAAAAATGAGCTTCATTGTGAAACTGGTTTTGGTGTCACAATGAATTCATTGTAAACGCAAAGTAGAAAAAAATATTTTCAAATTTTTTGAAATTAAGCTCGCTATACATATACAAGGTAAAACAAAAAAGAAATACAAAATTGGCCTCTATAAGCAAGTTCTCGTAATAAACGTGCTCGTTTTAAACAAATATTTATACCGAGTGTCCCACCCTTCTAGAACTTTTATTTAAAGAAATAAAAGTTCTAGAAGGGTGAGCATATGGCGTGGGACACACCCGGTGTATGTAATTTGCCATATCGAGAAACGGGACTTTCAATTTCCTCGTTATAACCGAGTTCTCGTTATAACTAGTGCTCGTTATAAGGAAGTTTCACTGTATTTACAAACGTAAGCAAAAAAACGTCGACGAATGATAATGAAAAATTAAAATTTCAAATTTATGTATGCTACCTACTGAGCCAAAGCGAATGACAGAATCTACAAAATGACGGGGAAAGCTTCATTAAAAACTGACAAAAGAACAAAATCGTACACTGCGACATTCTGATGCAAATTTTTAAACAGAAAAAATAATGATTAAAATTAACGCAAACGTGACAATTAAAAAAAAGTCGAACTAAAGCAAAAATACCAACACAAACGAATTGGTTATAAAAAAAATGAGGTCTTTTTGTTAGTCGCCGAGGCGCGATCTATTGACGACCGGCGCAAGTTTAGTTAATAAAAGCGACGGACAAACTGTTGGAATGAAAATAAGTATTTCATGACGAATAATATAGTTATTACTAAAAAGAAAAGAAAAAATACAGTGCGACATTTGAATCGCCATTTATTGACAGAGATAAAAGTTTCATTAAAACTAGTGTGACATATGACATCAATTCATTCACACTAGTTTTATTTAATGAATGAGTGAATGAATTAAAACAAAATATTATAGTAAGAAAATAAATAATTGCAGGGAAATACCTGAAGCCTCATCTAACGAATAGTAAACGAAAACAAAAGCGAACTCACCTATGAAAGTTGCGACCCTGTTGACCTTCAACAAATCATCATTGCATGAGCGCAGCAACAGTTCCAAGGGCGCTCCCTCGATTATAAAAAAAATATACAAAACATCAGTAATGTTCAATACGAAAGGAAATATAAAAAAGAAAAAAAAATCTGCAAAATAAGTTTAGAGAACGTTCTTTCGTACAAGAGACATACAAGATGAAATCTCTTATGATTACGTGTTACTGCATCTAATCAATTAATTAATTTTAAGCGCCATATATTTATGTACACATATTATTTATGTATACTAATACTTATTCTTTTCTTATTCTAAGATCATTAGGGTCCATATATTTTCCTGATTCCCAACATCGTGCGTGCGTTATGAGATTAAAAAAAAAAACAAAAAAATAAAATAAGGTATCACAAAATCTTTTAACTATAGTGTTGGGGTTTTTGAAGGACCAGTGTTTTTGTATAAAACACAACTAAGCTTAAGTGAAGCTTTTTATTATCGATTCGAAATACAAAATATGCTCTGATGTTTTTGACAACAACAAACATTGTTTTTTTTTTTTGCAATGCAATCTATTTTTTTATACAAATACTGTTCGTGAATCTGAACATACCGCCCGCCGTTGAAAGTATACCTTTCAACCACTTATAACTAATCTTGTTCATCTATCGGTAAAACACATATTCTCTTGGTGGCGCGTTTGTAGTTACCTCTTGACGTTCTAACTGTCACTACCCGCACTACTTTGTCTTCCCCTGGATGCAGTTTGATGATTCGTCCTACAGCCCACTGTAGCGGAGGCAGATTATTTTCTCGCAGGATGACCAACTGTCCTAATGCAACACCTTTGCCAATGTTTCTTTGCCATTTAGTTCTTTCTTACAAATTGGCCACGTACTCTTTGGACCACCTCTGCCAGAAGTGCTGACGTATTTCTTCCAAATATTGCCAACGCGATAATCTTGATTGCTGCAGGTCACAAATATTTGGTTCTGCGTTTGACATCAATGTATCACCAATCAAAAGGTGGGCAGGTGTTAATGCTGAGAAATCTGAGGGATCCTCAGATATAGGTGTGAGAGGACGGGAATTTAGGATCGCTTCGATTTGCACCAACAACGTGTAAAGTTCCTCATATGTCAAAAAGGCATTTTTAATTACTCGCTTCAAATGAAACTTTACCGCTTTTATTCCTGCCTCCCAAAGCCCTCTGAAATGTGGGGAGTTGGGTGGTATGAAGTGCCATTTAATATTTTGATTGGCTGTTGCTTCGATAAGTTCACTAATAGTTTCATTATGAAAATACTTATATAGTTCATGTAATTCATGAGCAGCGCCTTTGAAATTTGTTGCGTTATCTGAAAATATCTGATAAATTTTACCTCTCCGCGCCATTAATCGCTTTAGTGCAGCCAAAAATGGATTAGTCGTCAAATCCGTGACAAGTTCTATATGAACTGCTCTACTAGATAAACAAACAAATAATGCAATGTATGCTTTGACTAGACGTTTACTTTTATAATTGCCTTGCTTTATAAAAATCGTACCACCATAGTCAATTGTAGTTTTTGAAAATGGACGGGCCTGCGTAACCCGGTCGCTGGGCAAATCACCCATTTTATATTCAATTGTTTTTGGTTTTGCTCTAAAGCAGGTAATGCATTTATGTAAAATAGCTTTAATTTTTGTGCGTGCAATAACTTTCTCTAAGTATGGCCAGTGTAGCTAACGGACCCGCATGAAAATGTGTTGAATGCACATGAGATATTAATAAACTTGTAAATGCATGATCAGATGGCAAAAGAATAGGAAATTTTATAGAATATTTCAAATTTGAATGTTTTAAACGTCCACCAACTCTAATAAGACCGTGACTCATGAATGGTGATAGTCTGAATGTCTTGCTCGATTTGCCTACTTCATTATTTTTAGATAATGTTTCCAACTCAGCAGAAAAACATTCCGCCTGCACTAATTTTATCAAAAGAATACGAGTGTCGTTTATTTCTTCTACAGATAGATATTTGTTTGACATTTTAGGTTCTTTATTTTTGCAATTGTTAATAAATCGCTTGCAATATGATATTACTCTGATCATGAGATTAAAACTTTTTAATGATTTTTGTACTTTAGTCGAAATATTAACACAACGTTTTTGTTCTGGCTGTGCTAGTGGTAAAAGACTTTCTGAGTTTACGCACTCTGACCTATCTGAAATTAGCCAATGTGGTCCATGCCACCGCAAGTTATTATTAATTAGTGATTTTATGCTGGCTCCTCGCGATAGAATATCGGCAGGATTATCATTTGTTTTAACGTGATACCAATGCGATTACGTAGTGATTGATTGAATTTGTGAAGTCCTGTTTGCAACAAAGGTTTGAAATAATTTAGATTCGGATTTTAGCCAAGCAAGGACTATCATACTATCAGTCCACAAATAAATGGATTCAAAATCTAAATTAATAGTAGCAGTCACAGCATTGACTAATTTTGCCAAAAGAAGCGCACCACAAAGTTCCAATCTCGGAATGGTTAATTGTTTTAATGGTGCGACGCGTTCTTTGGAGCACAATAAATTGCAAGTAAAAACCATGCAATTCTATTCGATTAGGTTGACTTTCGCACAAAACATGTCTTTTTATTTTCAATTCTTTTAATCCCCTTATGCTATGGAGAAAATCATTCCAACTAGTACGAATGCTGGATTCAATCACCTCGTCCCATCCCACCTTTAATTGCCAAAGCTGTTGAATTATGATTTTTCCCCGTATTGTAATAGGCGGTATCAAACCTAGCGGATCAAATAGTTTGGCTATTTCAGACAACATTTTTCTTTTAGTGAAATTCTCATCTTCTGCAATATCTACTCGAGAATAAGTAAATACATCAGGTACAGGATTCCTTCCAATGCCTAATGTTTTTATTGTTGAATTGTTATCAAATTTAATCAAAGTGTTTGGCATTTCCTCATTTTCGATGCCGTCTAAAATTCTAGAATCATTTGATGCCCATTTACGAAGCTCAAAACAACCCTTTGATAATATCGTACTGACTTCATTTCGCAACTGAATCGCATCCTCGACTGAATTCGCGCCTGATATCAAATCGTCAACGTAAAAGTCACGAATAATTGTCCCAGACCCTATTGGAAAATTATGTTTTTCTATAGCCGCTAATTCATGAAGACATCTTATGGCCAAGGAAGATGCTGTTGCTGTACCATATGTGAGTGTCAGTAGTGCCCATGCTTTTATAGTGTCTGAAGTGTTAAAACGCCAAAGAATTTTCTGAAGCGCAGTTTGCTCGGGTTTTACTAAAACTTGACGATACATTTTAGCGATATCTGCAGTTACCGCGTATTTATGCGTACGAAATCTAGTTATTAAGGAAAATAAATCTTGTTGTATGGTGGGCCCTACATACAAAATGTCATTTAATGAAAACCCTGTGGTGGATTTTACCGAAGCATCGAACACGACGCGCAGTTTTGTCGTTAAACTATCTTCTATCCCAATTTCAAGTATTCAGTCATAAAGTCGGCATATTCGTTTCCTAATTTTGAATTTTTACGAAATTTTCGTTCCATAGATGTTAATCTATTTGATGCTACCGTTTTAGAATTGCCTAAAATACTAGATGGTTGCTTCAATGGAAGTTCTACGACAAATCTTCCACTTGAATTACGCGAATATGTATTTTTGAAATGATTTTCACAATATAATTCATCATTCGTAAAATTATGTTTAACATCAGTTACCTCTTCCACCTCCCAAAATTTTTGTAGTTGAGCATTTAATTCTACGAAATTGCATACTAATGACTTAGTTTTAGCTTTTGTCTGCAATTTTCCTGAAACTATCCAACCTAATTTAGTGTTTTGCAACATTGAACGATTTATTCTTTTCAAATTTTCAGGTTCTAACAACTCATAGAAAATCTCAGCTCCCAATAGCAAATCTATAGGATTAGATAAATTAAATTGTGGATCTGCTAATTTCAAATGCGGAGGTATTTTGAAGGAACGTTTTGTGATCGATTGTGTCGGCGGCCTACTACCGATATTTTTTATAACTAAAAATTCGGCTTCAAATTTGAAGTTACATGTATGCGATGATACTTCGGCAAATACCGTTTTGGTTATAATTTTTTCGATACCTAATTCCTATTACCGGAATTTGAACTATAGTTTCACCTAATTGAAGTTTCTGTGCCAAATTCTCAGTTATAAAATTCGACTCTGACCCGGAATCTAATAAGGCACGACAACTGTGTGGTTGGCCGTGCTTGTCATTGATATGAACTATGGCAGTTGACAAAATAATTTGCGATCCTGACGTTGCTTGTAAAACGCTAGATGCACCCATGCCCGTTTATCTTTTATGTAATCGAGTAAGACAGTTTTGTAATTCTCACTATTGCCACGTGTCGCTGTGTTACGTCAGATATCCTTTTCCAATTCTTAATTGTCTTTGTCATTCCGTTACCTAGCAACGGCTTGCGTGTGGCGCGTAATGAGTGAGTGACTGAGCCACCGGACTGAGCGTATATTGAGAATTAAGTCATTTAGACATTTGTGCATTTACGATTTCACGATAGATTTTCAGTAATTTACTTTAATTTATTTTATCATATATTCAAAATAGTTTTCTGTTGCTGCGTACCAACGTGTAAAATTAATAATAAAGATGTGCCTGTGCATACTTTTCCATTTTTGGATGAAACTGTAAGTGAATTTAGTGAATAAATATTTATGTAAATATGATATTTGCTGCATGTTTGAACGTGAATGTATTAATATAATTTTTAAGCTTAATATGCACATTTTTATGTAGGTGTACAATGTTTGGATACAACGTATTGGAAGTGAAAAACTGGCACATTTACATCCGGAAAAAGTATATAAAAATTACAGGATTTGTCATAGTCACTTTGGAATACACAGCGTTGTTAATGAAGAACGAGGCAGACCCATGATTAAAAAAAAGGGTTTACCAACCATTGGTTTGCCAGGTATTATTGTAATAATGTCCTATTCTGTAACAAACCGAATTGAAATATGTGATTTTGGATAATAATATGTTCAAATTGATTTTCATATCAAAATATTAAATAGTTTGCTCTTTCTACCTTCATCAGGGAATACCACTTGATCATAATCAAGTATTAACCAGAAAGTGGAAAGAAATTCTATTATTATTTACTTATTATTAGTTTTGCAGTGAAATATGGGATGACTGGAGAAGTAACATTTTCAACACATCTGCGGAAGATGTCGTCCAGGAATACCTTCCTGGAAAATCAGGCGGGCGAAAAATTGCCCATAGGATTGAACAGTGTTTGTGGTGATCATGTACCGCAGCTTGTGTTGATGTGTTATGGATAAATTTATTATGATCCTGCAAAATTGTTAAATAGATACAGAATAGGTCTGTAAGTCTGAAAAAAACTAACAATCTTAACGTAAATTTCTTGTTAGGTTTTCATGGTGAAGATAACTTGGAGAATTCAGTTATGTTATGGATACGAATAGTACAAAATGTTCAACAGATGGAAGGTACATAAAAGTAGGAAAGAAGGATATTCATGAAGTTCATTATGTTTCATTGTTACAGCAAAGAATAATACTCCACAACAAAAATCCATTTTTAATCCAGTGGCAAGTTCTAGCTTCCTTGGAGAAAAAGTTCTAGCTCCCGTGGAAGAAAAACCTAAGCTTAACGGTAAATATATAATTTAATTGTAAATATTTATAGTTTGAGGTGTTTATTAACCATTTCGTAGAAACAACAGAAATGGACAATATTCCATGCCAAGGCCTTCACGAAATTTCAAGTGAAATTTTAAATCCAGTAGCAAGTTCTAGTTCCCTTCAATACACTGAATACAAGGAATCCACGGAAGAAACTCCTAAAAGACAGAATGGTAAATAATTTAATTTTAGTTTTGTATGTTAAGATGTTTACTAGTCACTTTTTAGCAGCAATGAAAGTGAAACCATTGCAAAGTGTTGGTGTTCCACGTTCAGCATTGCTTACACCTAAGGCAAAGAAACTTTATAGATTAGCTACTAAACTGAAAAGAATTAACAAGCGTTTATTCGTTCAAAAGAAAAATGCTCAATCCCGATTGCGAGCTGCTTCTAAATTCTCTGCTACAAAAGAATTTATCCAGAGTACTGTAAATGAAGTGACAATAAATTTTATTTTATCACAAATTAGACTGCAGAAAAAAAGGCAAAGGGAAGAAGATTTTCTATGAAAGATAAAATTTTTGCCTTAACTCTTTATAAACAGGGACCAAAAAGTTACAGACTCTTACAGTCAGTTTTTGTATTGTCCTCCAAATACATATACTTAAAAAAAAATGTTGACAAATCTTCCCTTTCATTGTGGAATCAATCCTTCTGTATTACAAAATTTAAAGAAACGTGTCAACAAGCTGAGTGTGCTAGACAAACACTGTTTATTATTATTTGACGAAATGTCTATTACACCTCATTTACAGTACAACCAGAAATTAGATATTATAGAAGGTAATGTATGAATATTTGATACTTTGGTTTGTTACCTATGTGTTTCATGTAATTGTAGGATTCGAAGACCTGGGTGATGAAAGAAGATTAAAATTTGCTAATCATGTATTAGTTTTCATGGCACGAGGAATCAGAAGAAAATGGAAACAACCACTGGCATTTTTTTTGTAGAAAGTTCTATGAAAAAGGATGAGTTGGTGAAAAACATAAAAAGGGTAATCATAGCCTTACGAGAAACGGGATTAATTGTTGTTGCAACAATATGTGACCAACATGGTACTAATGTGTCAGCCATAGCAAAATTAAAGCAGGAAACTAGAGAGTATTGTCTTCGAACAGGAATCGAAAATCGCTTTTTTGGTTTTGTGGTAGATGGAGAAGAAGTAGTACCTATTTACGATCCACCCCACTTATTAAAGGGTGTACGCAATAATTTATTGCAATGGAATGCAACATTTATTTGGCGAAATAATAGTAAACAAACAGCTTCTTGGGAACATATTGTACAACTGTACACATTGGATAGTAACGAAACTGAATTCAAAATGTTGTCAAAACTTACAGACTCTCATGTAAAAATCAATAAAATGAAAAAAATGAAGGTATCTCTAGCAGCACAGGTTTTTAGTCAAAGAGTTTCGGCTTTAATGAGAGGTTTTGTAAGATTAGGTAAATTTTTTATACCTATTTGCATAGTCTTCTGTTAATCATTTTTGTATTATAGGGGTAGATACACTTTCCCCAAGTGCCACAGACACTGCAGATTTTCTCCTTTTCATGGATGCTTTGTTTGATAGTGTAAATGGAAGTTCCATTGAAATAAGAAATGGGAAGGATCTCAGATGTGCGCTGACAGCCAAATCAAAGCATCTTGAATGTTGGAGAGAAGCCATTACAGTTTTACAGTCAATAAAATTCTTGCGGCATGGTAAAGAATTTGTACCACCATCAATAACTAATTGGATGCAAACCATTAAAGGGTTGCTATACATATGGGATAAATTGAAAACTCAATTTAAGTTTTTACTTCTAAGAAACTTTAACCAGGATCCCATTGAAAATTTTTTCTGTTGTATTCGCAGTCATGGGATACGTAATATAAATCCTACTGCAACATCATTTAGGCAGTCCTTCATTGCACTTTTAATTAACAACATGATGGCGAGTAACTCTCTTGATGCAAATTGTGAAAAGGATGATAGTATAGGACCTTTGGATAATTTATCAGATCTCTTGTTTCAACCACCCATTGCTACTGAATATAATGTCAATGTGCACAATATTGTAGTGACTGAATTTGTTAATTCCACAAGTGACACTGACACTGAAATAGAAATATG